>PXIH01S0007714.1:22673-34757 GCA_003024985.2 Euperipatoides rowelli | reverse complement strand
TCTACAGCTGTTTTCTTTGTAATGATTTAACACGTAAATAGAGGTATGTTCAACTTGTAAAAAGATCTTTTTGATTTAAAAAAAAATTGGACCATAATAACACAAAGGATAAATTTTATTAAGATTTTTTACAAGTATTTAAACAATTAGTCCATATGATTTCCAGCCTTTAGCTGACAGATAGCAAATATTATATAGTTAAGTATAGCAAGCTCTATTCAGCTCTGAACAGTGATGTAACAAAATATCTCCCCTGGTGTATACAGTGGACAAAGTTGTTTTAAGGAGGAGGAGCTAAAGACAGTTATTTTACAAATTTAATTGTATATAACTTTTTTTTTAAATTTTTTTCTTTTTCTGTTGGATGTTTTTTTTTAGTAAAAATCTTTGAAAATCAATAATAAAAAAAAAATCTGTTACATTTGACCTTTAATTAGACTAATTTTGCTGGCAACTGTTTTCATATGTAAAATATTAAAGATTTAATAAACGCTAATATTTTAATATTTGTTGTGTACATTCCACTAATATGTGCCAAGACAAAGTTTAATATCGTGACAAACAGGGTAGTTAATGTGTTATTGAATATGTATACTCAGTTTTGGTGGTGTCTTCATCTTTTTATTTTTGGTCATTTGTGTTTTAAACAAAACCTCGTTAATAGAAATACAAATTTGCATTATCTTGTTTACTGTAGTTTTAATCCTTTCTTGATTTTTACTTTTGGTTTATTGTAGTTCTGTTGAACATGTAATATTTCTATAATATCTATTTCTGTAATATTTTATAAGACTTTCTAAATAACATTTTTTTAACTGTCTTATCAAAAGTTCTAAAGAATTTCAATTTTTAATTCAATGTTAAACTGATGATCTCAAAGGATGTTTTTTTTTATAATTTGTGTACTAAATCTTATTTTTTAATTTATCAGAGTAAATTATACTATGAAATTTTTCATTCATCTGTAATTTTATTTCAAGTTTGGATTATAATTGAATAAAAAATAAGAATGACTAATCATTTTTTAAAAGGAACTTATTACAAATATATATATTTTTTTTCCTGTTTGATTTATCAGTTTATTTATATCCACATAATTTATAGCTGATTTTCTTAATTTTAGAATTTATTAAAAAAAAGTAAACATCTGTTCTTTTTCATGTTTATTTTCTTCCCCATTTTCTCATTTCACATATAATGGTATTTCTCATTTTACGTGGGGGGGTTCCTGGAAATCAGCCTGAAATTCAGATTGTTGTAAATTAAATATATTTTTTCCATAGGAAATAATAGGTGAAGTGATTATACAAAAAAAAACATTCATGTGGCCAGTTAAAAATGGGGAAGGGGGTACTCGCTTCCATTTTAGAACAATCAAATCAGACGATAAATAACAATTTTTTTAAAAAGCAGAAAGTAATCGCATATTACACACCATCCATCACAAACACGTACTAATGAAAGGTATTAGGAGAGACTAGTAGTCGATGGAATTGGTGCTTTTTAACAATTGCACCCATTGATTGGTTAATGGTATGGCCGATGGAAAAATTATCAAAATCGATCTAAAAGGATTATTTCACTAAAAGATTATCATAGGGTCGGGAAATAGTGGGTTTAATATGTAGTTAGAGATAGGGTTACGGTAGGGTTAGGATTGTAAATAAAAAAAACACTGTTTTCCAATTTGATTGTACATGTGCAATTGTGACTAATTCCCTCAGCTATTAGGCTCTAGTAAAGATATTTTCTCTTTTTTTTAAATTGAAAAGCATAATGCCAAAACTTAATGTCAATCTGTTAATTTCAATAATAGTGAACAGCCTTTAGTTTTTTTAAATAGATAAACTACATTATTTAAAAGACAGCATTTATAATTTTAAAATTACATCTTTCAGAAGGAGGTTAATTAATTTAAGGTATTCTTATATAGTCTCTTTTTTTACATCAAATATTTTCTTAAGTTGTCATATTTTAGTGAAAATTAGAATTGCATCTTTCCGAATGAGGCTAACTAAATTAAATAATTATTTTCAATAGGGCCTATTTTTTACATCGTGCTGGTTGTCATATTTAAATTAAAATTAAAATCACAGCAATAAATAGATGAACAACTTGATTTAAAAGTCTACATTTAATCATTTTAAAATTGCATCTTAACCTTTGAGCAAGCGCGCTGTCAAAGTTTACGACAAACTCAATTTTCTAAAAAATGTGTATGGTCTTGTGGGTTTATCTCTGCCTTCTATTCCTAAAACTAGCTCCCCACTACAATATTGGTAGATTTTTACCATGCTCATATTCCATTTTATAGTTATTTTTAAAAACTATATGTAAAAAGACATCCAGACATAAATTTTAGACAGGCGCACGCTGATGTAATAATTTTGAATTTCAGGTAGCGTAATACAAATATTATAAAACACTTAGGAATAAACTTATACATTTTTAAAATCAGAATTTAATGCAGATTTAAACAAAAAATTTCTATCTCCAACGACAGAGAAACAGTAATAGAAAATGTAAGATAAACTGGCTTTTTTATTATTTTTTTATAGCTGACATTTAGAAAAAAAAAATCATAAATCTGTTTGATGGATTTTTTTTTTTTAATATTAAAATTCCTGATTAAAAATAGAACAAAAAATACTATTTAAGTTTTTTTCTATTTAGATTTTGAAATATTTAACAATGTATTATTTGGACATACAGTAAATACAAGCATAATGAATGCCATTTAGAAAAAAAATCATAAAAGAAAATATGTTTGTTGGTTATCATTTCTGTTTATATATTATAATTTAAATGTGATAATATAATAAATTTTTCATTAGTCAATTAAATAAATTTAGTTTCTTTTTCTAGTTTTATTATTACAAATATTTAGAAACTTTTATACATAGGATTCAATGAATCGTAAAAATTACGACACGTGACCGCTCATGTTAAAAATTTGTGCGCGACCACTCGAAGGTTAATGAGACTAATTAAATTAAGAAATTCTTATCAATATGTCCTCTTTTTTTACATCAAATATTTTCCTTGTGCAAAAGTTTTTGCCGAAACAAATACCAGCACCATTAGACTGTTTATTACAATAACATTTTATTACCACTGATATGTTACTGCTTCCCTCAAGTGATTAATGATGCCATCATTCAATTCAAATCCCATTGAACTATGCAGGTTTACAAACATTGCTAAGGATTTTTTTTTTGCTATTTTACCTTATCAATAGACTTGTAAAACCTTTAATATCTATAGGTTTTTTTTAAATATATTTTTCCCTACAAATATTTGTAAGGACATTGTCGACTTGATGAATTGAAAAAAAAAAATTAATGTCGACAAAAAAATTTTTTCTCTTTGCTGGTGGAGGATATGATCGGTTTTACATTTTAAGTTGATTTCAAGATATAATTATTAATATGGCATTTAGGTCTAATATTACACTCATAAATATCGTATTAAAAACTTGGCAAATTGTTGAATTTTTCTCTTGTAATATTTAAACTCGATTGAACTTGCTAATTAACCATATTCATTTGTAAATTTTCATGCGCATTCCCTTCATAGTATAAAATAAAACGCACACTCAAATCTAAGTTGTGTTCGCATATTGCAAGGGCTCCACCTTTCCAGCGAACAGTTTATGTTATGCTGTTATTTTTATTTTGGTAGCTTACACTTGAATCAATAATTTATTGTTGAGGGTAGGGTGTCTGTTTAATTCTTTCATTTATTCTATATCATATTTTTTTTAAATATCTAAATATTCCAATCAGTTTGTNCCGATATATAAATATGGGATCCCTATCTAAATTACGTATATTTTGATTTATGATTGATCATATTTTTTTTAAATATCTAAATATTCCAATCAGTTTGTCAATCAAAAAAAAAAAAAAGATCAAATTTTCTAGTTTACAAATGGGTCTAGAATTTTTCCGATATAAATATGGGATCCCTACATAAATTACCTGTACCGGTATTTTGATTTATGATTGAATTTTTAATGACCTTTTTTATTAGGCTCCAATGAATAGTAGGTAGCCTAATATAGGCGACAGCAGCTTATCGAAAGCCACCGTTAGGCTACACTTAGAAAAAAACCTTGCCTACCCCTGGGGCTGTGGCACACAAAATACAATAAATAAATCATTTTAGTAAAACTAAAAGTTTTCTTTTGAATATTTTATTATTGCATAACTGAACAAAAATAATCATGTTTTAAAAAATTAAAGGGACAAAATAAACACCGAAAACAGAAAAATTAAGAATCGTGTAACTGAGAGAAAATGTTTTAATTTTCATTCTTCCTTTACAAGGGGCACATGAACGTACATACAGTAAAACTAATAATTTTCTATTTTATTATTGCAGAACTGAACAAAAATAATTTTTAAAAATTAAAGCGGCACTTGGAAAGCAAAAATGAAGTGTATAAACAGAAAATGTTTTAATTTTTAATCTTTCTTCATTATGCTTATTATAAGATTTTTCAAAAATAATAAGACAATCTTTTGGAATCATTTATGTTGGATTATACAAATTAAATATGCTCTTTATTTGTAAATTTCTATATTTTTGCGCTAAAATTAAATTTACTCGCACATCTGTGCACGCGGTGTGCCAAGCGATACATGAAGACAATTAGATTAAATTGTATAACCACACAGTTCTAAAAAAATGTTTAATGAAGAAATTAATGTTAGGAAAGGGCATATAAATACACAATTGTATTTAAATTAAAAATGAGCACAGTGGCGTACTGGATGCCTTAACGTGCCTGGTGGTTTAAAAAAACGTTCCAACTCAGAAATGTTCATTTTGCATAGTACATGAAGATATAGTATGCATATGAATTTAATCAGAGTGTGACTGGTGCATTATTCACTAATTGAAATTTTTTTTTTCGCACTATAAAAATATACAGTACGTTATACGTAAATAAAAAAGGCAAATAAATGGAGATGACAACAACTTACCCAATCTACAGTAAATCTGGACTTTGTTTTTTGCTTCACATTAAATTACAAAATCAAATACTCAAGTCTTTACTTTTTACCACTTGAAAATTATTTGTGCATGTGTGTGCCAATAAACTGTGTTTTTGATATCAGTAGGTATCCTGGCTTTTGTATGGGTCTTGTGTTTTATGTGAATAAATTATGAATCGTCAAAGAAATGTGATCTATGGTTAGGATTACTATATGGCCCAGATTTTCTGAGACACGGAAATATGGCATTTTCCCAGTCAACCCAAAGAAATTTATCGCGACACGGAAAAGTCTTGGATTTTGATGGAAAAAAAACTAATTAAAAATCTTTACAAGCAATATCTTCTAAGTGTAGAAATTGAATTACATTTAAATTATTATTTTTTGTGAATGGAATTTTACAGAAACAAAAAAATACTTGAGTAATCTTTATTCACCAAGATATATGGGTACAAGTTTTCAAAAAGTTTGAGGAAGAGAAAGCAGATGTGTAGTAGAATTTGCTTTCCTTTTTTCCGGGACCCACACCTGCGTTTTCCTTAATTCATTATGGACGGACAAAAGGAATAGATTAAATATTTGCATGGTGGGAGCGAGTGTTTTATGTAAACTTATTTTTCTAAAGTGTTGTGAACAGTTTTTTCATTCAAAGACTTTAAACAAATCCACAGTTCCAGCAAATAGTCTCACTGCATGAAACAACTAATGTTGATGATGCAGGAACATCTCAGTAACATAAGTTTATTTATTCATTTTAGGGTTATTTTATTTACATTTCTAACCTACATGCAGGGGTGGATTTACGAGGGGCACATGAACGTGCACCCAGGATCCCACCCCTAAAAAAAAACATTTTTTAATATAGTATGCAAGACATTTTGTGAGTTTTATCTAAAATATTAGTCGACCTTAATTTTGATGGCCCTATCCCTAAAAATATTATACTGTATATATAAATTTTTTATTTCCATAATGTAGTGTGTGTTTGTTTATTTCTTTACCCCCATTAATCTATACTGCATTATAACAGATATTTATTACAGTCAGGTTATACACACAAAAAATATTTTTTAGGGTTAACTTCCTTTCGAGACAAAAGTTTTTTAAATCAGCCTTAAAGTGTCAATATTAAAATGAGAGATAACCAAGGAACTCTAATAAATTGAAATGTCTTTATTAGCTGTAATCATCCTATACAAATTAAATTTAGTAAAAAGTGTTTCTTGGAAGTAGTGCAAAAAAATTTCCAATGCTGGAAAAAGTAGTCCGTTTCCGGAGCAATTTACTCACAGGAACTGACTGTTTCTAGCAGTGAAAAAAATTTGCATTTAAAAACCTCAATATTTTCTTTTTTAAAAAAAGAAAAATTTCCGACAGGGCTCTGCCCCTGGACCCTGCTGGGGGNATCCCCCCCCCCNGACCCCCTTCTGTACCAGCGGGCCCCCATATTTTTTTTTGTACTCGGGGCCAAAAAAAGTCTAAATCCAACCTGCCTACATGCTCTATGTTCTTTTAGTGGTAGATAAAATAAACACATTAAAAAAAAAACATTTGACAGTAAAAAAAAACTGAAAATAAAATTATTTTATTCATGTCCAGGACTCTTATTTGTGACATATAGTAACCCTATCTGCTGAATGTTCAAATAAATATTTATTTCAATTTTTTTTTTTTAGAATAAATGAACTCAATACACAAATTCCACTAAATGTCAAATCTTTATTCATAAAACATTTGACAGCTGAAAAGAAGTTACAAAGTATTTTAAAAGAAAGTATATTTACACAAACTCTTTATGTACATGCTTCATAGAAAAATAAGGTAACTATTTGTACATACAATTTCACAAATAGTCTATGTAAGAATGTTAATCAAAAGGGAACAAACATGGAGCAGTAATGATAAAAGAACAGCTAGTTTCTGAAACCAGCATAACTTTGAGATTTTTTTTTCTACAAGTGGACCTATTTATTTCTATATATTTCTTTCAAAGTAAAACATACTGGAACATAAATATATATATATACTGTATATAGTGTATCTTGACAATCTCGAGTTAAAAAATGGTAACTTGAAAATTATGATGTAAAAATTGATCATTTGAGATATCAATATTAGCAACCGTTTTTAATACTTTTTAGTTTATTTTCCAACTTTACGAGAACACCATATAGAGGAAATATATAGAAATCAACAGGTCCATTAGAAGCCCATATTTTACAGCCTTGAGTAATTTGATAATTAATGTGTCAATCATGATTAAAGCATTTTATAAAATCAAAATGTAATACTGTATTGGAAATTGGCATAACACATAATAAATGCACAAAAATTTGCATAATAAAGTCAATCCCTCTACCATCAATTTTCTTTTTTAATCTTATATACTGTACATGCTTGATATTTTTTAAAAAAATATTTATGCTTAATTTTTTTTTTTTTTCAAAATATTTGATAAATACAAACATGAATAAAAATGTGAAAGACTTTAAAACTTCATTTAATTAAACAATATTATCACAATAATTAAAATGAAAACAAAAAATGCATTATTACATGTATATATTCTATTAATTATTTTGCTCAGTGTGCTGAATGTATGTAACCTGTAGGAATTTAATCTTTTTTTTTTTTTTCAGCGATTAAGGACTTATCAATTGCCAGAAAATAAAATTATGCGTTTAACTAAATTTAGGCCATAAGTAATTTCAAAAAGTTAAAATTGCAATACTTTGCTTAGCTATAATTAATACTTTATATCTAGAATAGACTTACAAGTCAAATCTGATATTTCTTTGTCCCATAAACAATATTTTTGTCAAGAGTCAAGGTGTGACGGTCGTGAGGTAATGAGACGTGGAAGCCTTGACATAAATACGATTTGACACACCGGAGAGGCCGACCTCCGGTGTATCGGATCTGGAAAAAGCTTTTTTTCTGGATGTTATCTCGGAAGAAAGCCGAAGTACGTTCCTAAAAGGTGCTAAAACTAGGAATTTTAAGTAATACAAATTTTCTATATGTACTTGTAGATGGCAGATGTTTCTCCTAAGAAGAGCGCGAGATTGTAGATAACGCAAGATTTGTAAATAATACTTAGAGTTGTAAATAAAGACAAACATTTTCTCTTATAGAGGTAATATATATATATATATTTAAATATTTTTCTCATGGATTTTATCTAATAATTCCTATGACTTTTTTTCTCTATCCACATTTCAAGGAGGTGGTATGATTAAACCAACAAATTCCCTATTTATTGCTTACACCACTGTTTGTTCAGTTGAGGGAAAGTTTACTGCAGAGTAAAATAATAATTATAACTAAATTTTTTTATCATTATAAATCACTAATAATTAATATTTTTCTAATAAAAAATAAAATTTAGAAATTAATTAGATTTATGCTGAGCTAAATTGAACCAAGATTCTTCATTTCTTCATTGGTACATGAACAATAAGTGAAAATTCTAGTCTACTAGTATCTTTCCCGTAGCTGTCTGTAATTATATTTGGAGCTAAAATTAGGGTTCTATTTTACATTTAAATATATATTTTGTATACGATAGTTTATTTTAGAAGTTTAAAAAATATATATAGTACATTTTGACATTACAGAAAAAATAAATTATAGATATTAATATCTGCATAATTTTATGAAAAAAATAATTTATTGTATATACAGTACATATAGTTTATTTTATATTCTAAGTTATATGTTTTGAAATGCATCATTGGTGCTATAAATATTTCATCCAATATGTACCATCTCTTGGATTAAAATATACAGTATATGGCTGGTAAATATCTGTTTTGCAAATTGTCATGAGAAAGTTAAAGATCCCTAAATATTGAACAACTTATAAAGAACTATTACAGAATTTCAAATTTTATGCTATTTGTATCTCATTAAACCTATATATATATATATTTCAAAGAATTTAACACAAATTGGAAATTATGATTGGTTTAATAGACTACAATTTAACTGGTTAAATTACATTTTTTTTTCAAGGATTAAGGACTTAATTGGAACAATTTGTTTAATTGGAACAAATCTCAGATCAAATTAGGCCATTAGTGTGTTCATCAATTCTGTACCGGTATCCAATTAAATGAATTAATTTTTAGATATTGCAGTGGAAATCAATCGGATATTTAATTGAAGCAAACTCTTGATTGGAATACATTGACATTCAATTAAAGTCAATTTTATATCTATTTAAAAATCCATTAAACAATTCCGAACTAAATTAAATTGGATGTGTAGCTTATTGCAATTGGATTACACAAATATCCTAATGGTATAACTGAATATGAAGTTCATTAGATATGCAGTTGTTAGACATTATAATGGTTTAATAAAAAAATTAATTGGCTAACAGAATTTTTATTGGTTTTCAATTCAATATCCAACAGAAATTTTAGTTGATTCCAAACTAAAATCTGCTTAATTAAATACGCAGTTGTAAGCAATTGAATTTCGGTTTGGTTCCAATCACGTACTCTTTATTGATTTTGTTGGATTTTTCATGCTTATAATTTCAAGCTCTTAAAATCAAAATATAAAATTGGAATTCTACTAAAAAATTGAGATAAAGTTTAAATATTGATATATTATCTAATTTTATAAATATTTTAATGTGATTTATTTAAAACGTATTATCAGTGCTATTTTCAACTTTGTTCATTTAGTTTTATTTTGCCCAAAAAATGTACGTTTAATTCATCAAATTTTCTTATTTCATTTAAAAATGTGTTAAAACCAAAGTTTTATAAATGTTAATAAGAATGAACACGTCTTCTATTACATCATCTGAATAGAAATCGAAGCAAACACCTTGCTTTGATTTCTATTTAAGATGATGTATTAGATGTGTTCGGACTTTGCTAACATTGTGTAATTTTGTCAGATTAAAATTAAATTGACAAAGCTGAAATTAGAAAAGTGTCTAGAAACTGGTTGAATAATACACATTTTACCGCAGTTTTGACATCTGTGCATGTTTTTTCATCATTACGGTAGGAAGTTATCAAAATTCTCAGTCAATCACAAAAGGATTATTTCACCTCTAAATTATCATAGGTTGGGGCAAAGTGGGTTTAATACATAGTTGGAGTTAGGGTTCAGGATTACGGCAAGGTTAGGACTATAAATAAAAAATTAAGGCTGCTATCCATTTTTATCACATGACTAAAAATGTGGATTATTCATCCCGTTTCTAGAATCTTGTTAAAATAGCATCGATAATACACTAAGCAAAAATTACAACAGTTTTGATGATGTCATTTTTAGTTCATGTGATCACACCACTTATTATGATTTAAATTCACTATGACAAATCTTGGCTTATTTAGGGGAGTACAGATCTTGCTTTTTTTAATATCTTCAGGGGGAAATACAGTATATTCATTAAAGCTTTCTAATAAAAGACATTTGCTTTAATAAAAAAAAATATTTTTATTAATTGATAATTAAAAATAAAATTATTATAATTAAAATTTTAACAATTTTTTTCCAGAATTCTATTTTTAAATAAAGTAATATTGTCTCAGTATTTTATAATAGACTTAATACATATATAAAAATAGTTTTAGATATAAAGTTATAGAACTTAACATGTTTCTCAAGCTGAACAATATTTAAATGCAAGTGGTAACACAAATTGCATTAGCTTTATGCATATACTTAAAAATATGGGCTTTTCAAATTCTCTACAATTTAAAATCTAAAAAATGAACACTTTGCATATCCCTTTTTTCCCAAGGTTTATTTTATTATATACAATTCCTTTCACTGAAAAATATATTACCAACAGCGCAAGATTAGACATACAATTATTTGCATATTATAAATACACAAAAATGAAGTAACGTACTAACTATGACAGAAATTGTCTGTAACTTGGATCATAAAAATTTATAATTTTGTTCAAAAAGTCTTAAGTAATTTTTTTTAAATATACCGTATAAGAATTTGCATATAATATATCTATGTATTAAAAGATAAACACACTTTTAAAAATATTTTGTTAAAGGTTTAGCTAAATTCATTACACACATAAAGATAGATTAAAATTTTCTACTAATAAATTCTGTAGGAAAAACTTTTAATATTATTTCTAAAAATTTTAAAGTTTAAAATATTACAGACTACTTCTAAATTCAAACAATGTTTTATTATTATTATTTTTTTTTTCAAAAATAAAGATTTTGCTTCCATGTGCGTGATTAAACTCTGAAGGCGCCTGATAAAAGCTACCTGGAAATAGTGAGAAAAATTAGGAACAGTATACATAAGTATGGAAAAGCAAGTCGAGGTAAAGTACATGAATGAACCTGAATCAAAAGAAAGTTCAAAGGTGAGAGATCATTCAAATGAGTTTCGCTATAAAGTCAATAAACAATTTATCACAGTTAATTTACAGAAATTTAAAATTTAACTCAATACAATGACTTATGATAAAAATAACTTTGGCCTTTAGATAAATAAATTTGGAAGGTCTCAATATTTCAAGATCTACAGTACATTTATAAAAAAAATCAAGATGTGGATTTTTTTTTTTTTTTTTTCAAATTTTATTTTGTTGCAAAATTACCGGTAATTTAATATCCAATTAAAACTAGTGTGATGTTTTTATTTTTTATATAATGTTCATTCAATCAAGATGAAGCAGGATACGTTGGAATCTTAAATAAATATTTACAAGAACACAATAAACATTAACAGAGTTCTTGAGAAGCAGAGTTAGATAATTGGATCTGTTTGTACCAAACCATCAACACTACATCAAATCTTCATGAATTTTACAACATATTTTATAGTCTTTTTTTATATATATAATAAATAAAATTAAAATAACTTTATTATAATCCCTTTATTGTTTTAACTGGTTAACAGAGCATAAATCTATCACAAGATATAATGAACAAAAATGAGTCCAAAATTATCTTAGTAATGTTAATTTCATAATATAAACTAGAGAAATAATTAAAGGTCAAATGTAACGGATTTTTTAAAAAAAATTTTATTATTGATTTTCAAAGATAATTACTATAAAAAAATTCCACTGGAAATTTTTTTT
>PXIH01S0007696.1:0-13478 GCA_003024985.2 Euperipatoides rowelli | reverse complement strand
TGAACTATTCTTTGAAAAACGGGACATTATCAAGTCCCAAAGCATTCTCTGGGGACACCGGGACTGTATCTTTAAAAACGGGACTGTCCCGGGCAAAACGGGACGAATGGGATCCCTACCATATACCCTCAGTGCGATGGGAACATGCAATGCCCCAGTTGACAGACAGTCTTCTTGACAATTGCTCCACCTAGACATCAGTGAACTATTTTCTGAAACTAGTTTTAACCACTATAGTTAAAATTAGTATTAATTTGTTGTATACTGTATATCCGGAATTAGTTTAAACTAATTTTAACTAGTCTAGTTAGAAGTAGAAATGGTACTTTTTTATCCCCCCTCTCAACACATTTATAATTCTCAAAAGTTTGACATAGGGTCAGGGTAGGATTATGGTTATAAACAACCTTACAGTATATGAATAAAATATATAACTTATACTATATAGATGTATATTTTCCTTTCACCTTTATTTTTTTTTTTAATAAACCATTTCAAGATCCCAACTATCTTAATTCTATAAATGACTACTGATATTGCTCCAAATTTTCCAATTTATGGAAACTTGGGATCAGGCTTATAAATCTAAAATATCGTTATTTTTATTTTTTTATTTTGCTAATTAGAGAAGAAGAAAAATGTCTAAATTTTTTATCATAAAATATAATTTTATGTAATGTTGAGTTAAGTTGAGCTCTTTGATTTATTAATATTTAAATAAGTAACCTATACTAACTTTAGCTGTGTTGATGGCCGCACCATAACCAGTTGTGACACCACATGATAGCAAACAAACTTTATCAAGAGGAGCAGAATCGTTAATCTGTAAACATCAAAAATATTTCTTAAGAAAAAATAAACATTGAAACAAATATTAAATTAATAAAGAATAAAACTTTACACTTCCTTGATCCTCAATAATATTATTGTCCTATTAATAAACTTTGTTTTAAAAAAAAAACACAAGCTGAAAAATATTTGGACATAGGTAATAGAAATTATAATTTTATGATTTATAATTTTCTTTTTGATGTACGTTCTTTTGTTTTCTATAGTGCTTTAGTGAAATCTGGGGCTAGGCACATTTAAAAATTGTAACAAGATGTAAGCATGATTTACTTTGAAGTTGAAAATAAAATATGAGATAGGGTGCAACTCCCTATTAAAAAAAAAAAAAAAAAACACAAGCTGAAAATTAAATATCAGTTATTAATAGTAATGAGAAAATTTTTTTAATTTCGACCATGAGGCCATAAAATCTACCAATCCACCAATAAACAAAATTTTGGAAATTAAATCACTTTTTTAAAATTTATTTTTCCTTTGAAAAATTGATAATACCGGTATATTTTTTAATGCAATAAAAATTTTAAAAATGGATAATTATTTAAAAAATATAGTAATGTAGTTTTTAAGAATGACTTTCACCTCCTTCTTTTCACCTTATCATTCAAAAGTATGCTTTCAAGTTCTCACAAGTTCTTTAATTTATAACTTATATTCTCCATTAGATGCCAGTCTATTTCAATGAGTAGGCTGCCTATTATATTCATAAAGTAAGAAATAATATTAGTGGTGAAGTCTGAGGGAAAAGCTGTAGCTGTCTTTTGGAGCGTGCGTGATACATTCTGGAACCATCAAGACTTCTACTTATACCGGACGGCCTTGGTTTTTATTGTGTTTCACTTCTGAGTTACCTTTACATTTTTTATTCAACAAAATCCCATGTTAAAATTTAATAGCACCATCTGACATGTTTTTTGTTAAGTCTAGCTTTCTTATCTCTCTCAATTGTTCGTTTGCATTGCTACAAAATCACAGAACCTGCTCTCTTCCTCTCCAGCTGAGATACTCCTTTTTCCTAAAACATCTGATAAGTGTACCTTAGTGGTACTTTATTAAGTTGATAAATAGTTTTTTTTTAATAACATAATGAACTCTAGCATAAATAGTATGTAAAGTCTTAAGCATCCCAGCCTTGTTGATAATTTTCAGAATTTTCATAGAAGACATCAGATTGTAAAAAAATCCTTTTTGTACTGGATATCACCATACATTTATGATAAGACTAACCAAAGTGATTTTCTCAGCTATAGATTATATGAAAATAATTAACCTAGACATAATAAAATACTAGCTAAACCCGTAGAATTAAATTTAATCAATTCAGTATCAGCACTTTACCAACTAGGTAACTCTGCTTTTTATTACATTGAATTCACATATCCAATTGAATCATCAATTTCCAAAACCAGTCAAAACAAATTTTGAACCAAAAAAATATTTTACTTATCACAAGAGGACCAGAACAGAATGGTTAACATTATTGTAGACAAACTGCCTATTACAACTCTTAAGGAGTGCATGCCTTATCTTTTCAAAATATAAAATTGTTTCAGCCTAATAGCACACCCTTTGCAACAGGTCAATCAATTGTATTTGTCCAACTGAATCACAGATTAACAATATTAGATCTGCCATATTTCATTAGGCTACAAAATATCAGAGTATACCTGCATATTGCAAATTGACCCAAACATTTAATAGTAAACTATTATAATTTTGTTCCCAATGCTCTGTGGACTCAATTACATCTCCATTTAATTAAGCCATTTCCAAGCATGTCTTGATAAAAAAAATATCTATAGATTCGTCAAATTAAATGTCACTACCTAATAGTAGTGCCCTTCAAAATCAAAAATATAGACAACAATATAGAGAAAATTGACACTGTGAGCTGCTCAACAGCAAATAACAAACCACTAAAGATTACCACAAAAGATAAACTTAAAACAGGATAACCTAAAGATAATAACAGAAGAGTAGTGATCCTCCATAACAACATTATAAACTAAGGAGCATGACAACTGACCAATCCACTCAACTGCATTCTTATCAGGATTAATATTATTGATTTTATAGTGAAGATTCTCACCTCCAAACCACAGTATAATTAACCTCACCATCTTAACTTTATTAAACACTCAAAGACATAATAGTATACAGAAAAAGACTTTCACTGTTGCATTATATATGCAAAAGAAATTTTGCCATTGCATTATTTCCGAAAATGACAACAATGGACCAGGTTCTACATTGTTGTCTCTTCTGCTGGTTATTGTAAATCAGTCCAAGGAGTATCAATCACTTTAATATATAATAGCTTCATAGCTAATCCCAAAATTCTTTGTACAAACACCCAGTTCAAATATTATTAAGGTAAAAATTGAAAATCAGTCTTCTTTTTCATTAACATTAAGTGCAGACGTATGCGACACCTGGCTATCATATGTGATATCAGGGGTTTGTCTCCTCAGGTTTTCTTATTTATTTCATTGATTTGATTTTATTCTGATTGAAACATAGACTGAAATGTAAGTACTATTCACTCAATAATTTTTTTTCTCGAAAAATTTTTTGGACTTTAAGCTATTTCAAGAATAATTTTATGACTGCGTATTACAGTATTCATTACAATTTTATTACGAAATACAAACATTTAGCAGTTAACCTTATTGCACATCTGCATCAAGTCCTAATATTTCTAATTATTTTGGATATATTTGTTACTGTTATGAAACAACAATTTGCAAGTTTGCAGCTTGGCAGTAACAAGGAAGAGATAGTAAATAATTTTGCAAATTTTAAGTCACTAATTACAGAAAATTCTAATGTTTTTGTTGTGTAGATCATAATTTCGAACTTTGACGTTTCACTATGGAGAACCTCATTGATACTATAAATGTATTAGGATTAATTAAACACCTAGATGAATACACAACACTACACTTGCCACAATACAATAATATAGCTTTCAAAACGGCTCAAGGAATGGATATTTTTAAATAAAATTTTACAAAGTTAAACGATAGCTTTGTTTTGTTTGCCGATGCGGTTATGGATTCTAATATCGTCAATTTCTCTGTGTTATGGTTAGACTCTGTTGTACATTTCATTTGTGCTGAAGGAGGGGTGACCCTGACGTCTTTGCCCTACCTAATTAAAACTAAAACAAACATTCGAGCATGGATTAGTTTTCCAAATAGGCCATGCGCCTGTTGCTGCTGTAGGGATCATGGCCACAATGTTATGTCATGCGCCATTCGTAGATGCAATGTTTGTAAGATAACCTTATGGGGGGAGGGGGCTGAAAAATGTCCTATGCTCTATAGCCAGGTTTTACAGTCGAAGATTGATGAATCACAGCAGCAAAATTTACAGGAGTTATTTTCGAGTGAGATATCTCTATCGCAAGAATTTCAATCTCAGGATTTATTTAAAATACCAGAATCTCAACTTAACCCTATTACAACTACAACCAGTCAACTTAAAAATGCTGATCTTTCTATTGTTGATAAGGATACTGATACTTCTATTCATCAATCAATTTCGGAGCATGGCACTGATTTGATTAATGAAAATATACCATGTGATGATCAGTTCTCTCAGGATGACAGTGGGGGGCAAAAAAATTAAAAATTGAAAATGCTAATTTTTCTTGATTTATTTATAAGGGACAGTTTTTTTAATTACAATGATTTTCTTTGCTATTTTTCTCAGTTTATTCAGCTCTTTATAGGGTGTGAATATTATTTGATGCTTTGTAATTTTTCATGTTTCTTTCTGAAATGTGGCTGTTCGATGAACATTTTAGTTATTGCTATTTTCTTCTTTGCATATAGTAAGGGGGGATGGTATATTTTCTAAATATGTCAAATGGCAAATAATGCAAATAATCTTAAATTCTTAGCAATAAATATTCAAGGGGCAATACCAGGCACAAGGTTAAAGTGATCACAGAATTTTTAAATGTTCATGAAGTAGACCTATGTTTTGTTCAGGAAACAAAGCTTAGGTGAAGTCAGGGAGTAACCCCTAATTTGGCATCTCTTCAGAGGCATTTTCATATATTTTTTAAGGCAATGCAATTCGCTCATATCAAGGAGTAATGTTACTCATTTCTAAAAATACTGTATCAGATGTAAAATTTATAAAGACCACTCCTAGATATATCATAATAATGATTGTGATTAATGGTTCTACATACCTTTTGGCTAACTTTTATGGGCCTAACTCTCTAGTGGCCAGCAATCAATTATTTACAGAACTAGTTTCAAACTTATCTAGGGATTATGATATTTTTATATTAGCAGGTGATTTCAATCACAGGGCTCTTTTGCCTGACCCCCTTTTATCAGGTGCTACTGGACAGATTATCTATGTTTAATGTAGCATATTTAGGGGGAAAGCCAGATCTCCCCACTCATTTGTCAAGGGCAGCAAACACCCTCAATTACATTTTTGTTTCAAAAAATGCTATATCAAAAATGGAACTAAATATCAACTTTATGACTTTTACAGATCACGCAGCTGTGATGTTGATTATGGGATGCGTGGACAGATCTTATATTCCTAGACATGCTCTTTACCAAAGGCATCCTTTTATATCTCTGGCCATTTTTTTCACACTGGCAGTGTTTTCTGACATAAATTTATGTCTCTGCACAGAAATTGTTATTTGGCAATTTTTCGATTTCTAATTATTTTGCGTTCAAGTAAATCATGGTGGACATTTTTGCTCAAATATAACATGCTATTCAGTCGTAATCAGTGCAATAGATTGGCGGATTTAAATGCCTTGTTGTACATATGTCTAACATTGACAAGGATGAGGTTCCTTTCTTTCAAAGGTGTAGAAAAGAGCATAATAATATTACTCAGCAGTTGAATGCCAGCCAAGTTTTTTTTGCTGAAGAAGACCATTGCAGCTAACCATGGTGGCCTTCTTCCAAAAGGTATCTTCTCCACCTATCATTCATATTTACAATGGTGTGGATAATTTGACAGGTTATGACATGCTCAAACATATTCTTGAATACTTTGCTGAAGTTTTTTTGTCCAATACATATTATGATAAGTGACTTAAATCCCAAATTGCTTTTCAGTTGAATCCGGACTCACCCCATCAAAATGATTTTCCATTACTGCAGCTGATATTGTCAATGCCTTATGACAACTAAATAGACATACAACTCCAGGCCTTTACCTCACGACCATTGATGTCTTTAAGTCCTTTTTGCATGTTTTGGTGCCAAATTTGATGAGGTTATATAATGATTGGATCACACAGCCTTACACTGAGAGGCATTTTATCTACTCATATTTTTTACTTCATAGAAAGAAGGGCTTGGATCCTAACATTCCTTTGGACCTTAAAAGTGTGAGATCAATCAATGTGCAAAATCTGGACTCAAAAAATTATGCTAGAATTTTGAATTCCAGATTAAACTTATTACTTCCTCAAGTTCTTTTTCCCTATCATTTTGCGTTAAAAAATAGGACTATTCACACCCCAATATCATTATTACAACAGACTGTTTATTATATAAAAAAATATAGACTTATGAATTTGGGTATAACGTTTTTAGATCTTAATAAGGCATTTGACTATGTCTGTCACGGATATTTGTTTCAACAATTTATTAGGCTGTTTGGACATTCTTCTTTGGCATGGGGCCTAATCACATATCTCACAAATAAGAATATGTCTTTAAAGTTCAGGGGGAAGCTTTATTTTTCGTTTGGGTTCAGGAGGGGGATCACGCAGGGTTCCAATCTGAGTACCAATCTTTTCACCATCTATATAGATGATTTGTTAAGGGATATACTACAGCACACCACAGGCATCGGGATACCTGCCCTGGGTAATGCCCTCTTTGTCATTGCATATGTTGATGACCTGACAGTCTTTATTGCCAATCCACAAGATTTGAGAACTGTTCAACAGGTTTTGGACCATTTTACGATTTGACTGGGTTCTCATTTACAATGCTAAGACGCATCTTTGGTATTCTGCACCTAACAAGATGGACCAGCGGTATAATCCCCAGACTCCAGGAAGATTCTTGGGAATATCTTTTCCCTTCTGGGGTTGTACTAAAAACCATCTGATGCAGGATCAGATTATATATAGATTCCAAAGGGCACGCCTCGCAATACATTATAAATCTCTATCACTCTTGACAAGAGTAAAGATAATTAATGTTCATCTTTTTCCGTCTATTTATTTTTGCGTTCAACATATTGATTTTCCTAAGGTTTTTTTTAACAAACTGTATGCCATAGCACACCAAATATTATGTCTAGTGCCCGTATCTAGAAGTAGACTTTGTAGTTCTGTGGTTAGTGGAGGTCTAGGGCTCCATGATATTTCCAGACTTGTATTAGTAGGGCTAATTTTTTCACATCGTTTGTTAACTTATCCAACATCTTAATATAACACGGGTGGTATAGCCTACAGATACACCACCACCATATGATGCTGAGGATCCCTATATGGTTCAGATTAGAAAGACCTACATGGATGTTGTGGATGACTTTGATAATCCACAGGTGGTAAAGTTCAGTTATCGACAGTATGTTAGTATTTTGGACCAAGATGTACAGGTTGCACCTCTTGTGAAATTGCTTAGCCCAATATATAAAATGTTCAAGCAGTTATATGTTCCTGCTAATCTTCATGATTTTATTTATCGAGTGACAACAAATTATTTGTTTACTTCTATCTGCTAATTAGAAGGTATACATTTAATTTGGACCTAACATGTACTTTCTGTGCATACCCTGAGTCACTGATACATTTATTCTTGGAGTGTGTTTATTTCATCGAAGCATGGAATCGTATTACTCAATTTTTTCATTTCAATTTTTTTGCTAACAGTGTATACGATATTCTCACTAGGTTATTGCAAAATGACAATTTCCTTGTGCCAGGGGTCATCGTGCTATTTTTTTTTTTTTTTTTTGGAAAATTAGGAAGTTGTGAATTTTCCAGGGGCACTCTATGTGACCCTGGCCATTCACTCAAATGCAGTTGATGGCTGCATCTAAACGGGATAAGCTTTTTTGTCAGACCCTGTTTTTAGGAGGATTGGGTAAACCCAAACATTTCATTTTATTACACTACGTTCTTAAGGGATTTATTTGTGTAAATATTTTTTTTTTATCTTGACAGTCTTTTGCTTACTTAGAAGTCAAGTTTATAGCCCTTTCGGAGATTTGGACTGAAGGAGTTTTCGGCCCAACATTATGTTGGGAAGAGCTTTATATGTATTTTGAAATTTATCCCCTTTGTATTCCTTTCCCCTTTTTCTTTATTATTATAACTAATAAAATATTTTTAATGGAAACAAATCCCTTTAAAAAAACATTTATGGTCATCATTCAGCTTTTCACACAAGCCCAAAAATATGATAAGAAAACATTATTGATGTAGAATAACCCTAGGAGGAGATTTTACTGTCCATGAATTTTAAGGGGAAAAAATGGGGAGGGGGGTATTTGAAGGGGAGCTCCGATTAAAAGATCTGGTTCACAAAATGAGAACTCAGACCACTCAGTTTACAAGGACCTCATTCATGAAAATTGACTATCTTTTCATTTTGGCTAAACTTGCAGATAATATTAATATCTATTAATCCTACACATCTCCCTGTTCATCTCACTATTCAGGGCCATATTATAGACCTATTGGCTTATAACCATATTTGCCTGGCATTGCAATTACTATCAACATTGATATATATTTACTGTCATGGGAATAAATAATGATCATGATATAGTGAGGATTTAGAAATAAATAAAGGTAACTTTTTTATTATTGTTTCAGACAGCTGGAATAAAACATGAAATATTATTTTTGACTCAAGCCATTGAAAAGTCAAGTCACATCTTTCATAACAAAGATCCTCTCTAAGAAAGATTGGCCTTGATGAAAACACAGTTTTCATCCACACTTTAATAAAGAAGATCTGAATCTTACAAACCTGTATTTATTTATTAACACTATTAAAGCTAATGCTATTACAAACTTCTAAAAGTTGTGCCAAAAGAACAATATTAGAATTTCCTTCAACAGACATCCCTCCCCCTGCAGAAATGTCAAAGACTAAAATATGGCAGTTGTACACTTTATTGATGACATCCCTCCAAATATTATAGCCCAATGATAAGATATAGACAGTAAGAGATCACTATAATCACAATTAGAATAAAACTATTACTTTAATAGCTGGTCATTAATGGATCAAATATATCATTGATTTTTACATGACACCTAATATATCATTGATTTTGTTATCAAAGTATTCTACAGGTCTTTCCAACTAACCAAAGGCTGTCTGAAATGCGCAACTTTCATATTGAATAAAAATGCATATATATTTCAATTCCCCAGAAGAAATTAATCATCTTTTACTTCAATGCCAATAATCTTCCATCAAGCTAGACTACAGATAGATTCGCAATTACATGTCAATACAACCAGATTGATCTTATCAAATATAAATGGTGAGATAAAAATGAGACTTATAACCATTTTCTTGTATGCTACCTGTGTTCCAATGAATAAGGATCCATCTGGTGAACTATTTAAAATTTATGACCAACAATATCTAAAGAATGACACCTTTAATACATATAGGGATAACCCAATCCTCCCTCTAAGCAAATTAAATATGACTCAGTGGGCCTATTTTGGGTTTTGAACTTTTATGCTATAAAATCACTGTGAACGTTTGAGAATCAGATGTCTCTTCTCTCCTAAGTCTGGCACATTGTAATCAGTAAATAAAGTTATTTTGATTATTTAAAAAAAAACATGCTTACTTATGTGCCTATGAATGTTTTAATAAATCAAGAAATAGCTACCAAAATAATGGTATTTACCATATAGAGCTATAATTAATTTAATTGTAAATAATATTAGCCTATAGTAGGCTATATTGAGTATGGTATATGAAACTGTAATCTAGATGTGAGTTCTTGCAGTTCTTAACAGATGTTTGATTTGCACGTGTTTTTCACTTTTTTAAAGTTAGGCTAAACTAAAGACTTGTAATTACACCTGTAATAATGCAACTATATAATAATGAAAGTCTAGCTAGACTGTTTTCTTATGTAGGCTAATTAATAATAATAATCAGTCTAAGTAAATGTGTTAAGTTCAGTCAATAAAGCTATTGGTCAATGGGTACCTTTTCGTTTAAAAAAAAATCACCGAATTATCAGAAGAAGAAAAAAATTAATGAAAAGTATTTCTCTTCCTTGATGATTGGAAATGCTAAAGAAATGGAAACTGATATTTATAAGTTAAAAATATTGTTTCATTTAAAGTTTAAAAGGATATTTATTATGAAAGTTGGAAGAAGAAAATATATGCAATTTGTATCAGTATGAGCACTTAGAAACTGGAAGACCTTGTTGAATTCCAAGTCAGATAAGTGTGGTCTAATTCTATGCAATTTGATGACTAAATAATTCATTATTGTTTATGGTTTGATCAAATTTAATGGTGTTAACAATTATAATAATGGGTATAATTGAAATGATATGTAACAATTATTGTAATGCTTACAATTATCTAAGACATTATTGTTTGACTTTAATATATTCTGTCTTTGATGATCAAAACAATTTACTAATATTTTATAATTTAATTTAGAGGAATTTTGGTTATATGTAAATAGAATTTATATTATCCATTTATGAAATTTAACGATAAATCTTATTAAGATAGCCTAGTCAATTTTATTATACATATAAATTATTATATTAGTCTTGTCAGGATATAATTTTGTCAGCATTACTTATGCCATGTTAAGCTTTACCCATGATCCTTGCTGATATGTATAGCGTCACTTGGTAAGCCTGTGTAATGACGGATAGTCTGGCAAATTTGTAATATTGAAAATCTGTATCATCTACGAAAAGAATTAAACATCTTGGATTTAAACGCAGTTAGTTACTGGAATATTGTTGTGTATTTTCATATAATAATTTGTTGCNTTGTAAATAATTGTCTAGTGCCCATAACTCATTAGGCCTAAGTTCCATTTAGTCACATGATCACGATGGATAGAAGCCTTAATTTTTTTTATTTACAGTCCTAACTTTACCGTTACCCTGAACCCTAACTCCAATTATGTATGAAATCTACTATGCCCCAACCCTATGATAATCTAGAGGAAATAATAGTTTTTGATTGATTTCGATAATTTTTTCACAACTTCCTCAGCTTTTTCGTAATGACGAAAATACATGCACAGATGTTAAAAATGTGGTAAAATGGGACTAAAGCCTTCCAGCTTTTAGGGACATCTGTATCAGTTCTTCAATTCAAAAACAAATTCAATGTTGTAAATTGTTAAACATTACATTTTTAAGAAGAAGAAAAACCAAGAAAGATAATATCAATTGCATTGAGAAACGGATGTTCTCCAAGATTGAATATCTTAATATTCCCATACTGCCTTACATGAGCTTCTTCAAGATGGCTACATTTGAAAGTACAGCAGTAGATATATCAGGACATTTCTACTATTATTCCTTACTCTATGATTATACTGTCTCATTGTCACTGTCCCTTTTCTTTCTAATAATTTTTCAAAACTTTTGAAAGCCAGAAAAGAGAAGAAAGAAAATGACGGTATATCCATCAGTTGTAGTTGTTATAAGTGCAGAGTAAATTTTCATGACTGCGGTTTGCACTCTGATATTTTCCATTGATTGCTCTAATAGGATTAAACAAATTGTACAAATAAACAAAAAATTTGTCTTTGATAACAAAAGTGAATATTGAATTTATGATCTTAGAAATTTATGATTGTTTGCTTATATTTTCTTGAATGACAAGATTAAACCAATACAATGTGTGTGTGAAAACAAAACAGGAAATTGTCTTTATTATCAATCATATTTTCAACTTTGTCAATTTAGTTTTATTTTGCTTAAATGAATGTATGTTTAATTTATACAATGTTAGAAAATAGTAATTACATCATCTATGACATCATCTTAAACACAAATCAAAGAAAACACCAGGTGTTACTTTTATTTCTGTTTAAGATGATGTCATAGATGATGTAATCAGCTGTAGTTTCTAGCATTATATAACCTTTAGATTTTCACATCTTTTTACATGAAATAAGAAAATTTGATGAATAAAACATACATTTCTATAGCAAAATAAAACTAAACTGACAAAGTTGAAAATACATTGATAATAAATACACTTTTAATATAATTATTAATATATGCAGGGATAGATCAAGGCATGTGCTAACAAGGTGACTGCTCTGGGTGCAATTAACTGAGGGGCACTCACTAACTTAAAGTCTAAATAAAATTACCAAACACCCTAAAAAAACATATTAAAAAATAAGTTAAAAAATTGTACAAAATATGTATTTTAAGAGCACCACATCATACATTGTCCTGTCAAATAAAATTAGGAGGAAGGGGGGTGCTCATCAGAATTGCTCTTCACAATTACAATGGCAACCCTGGGCTAATAGTATAGTATGTTTTCTCAACTTTGATTAATAAGCAAAAAAATATTTCATTTTGTTAATGTTTATGGATAATAATGAATCTGAATAATTTCAGAATATTCAGAAGTCCATATAAAAACATATTTTTCTGTAGATAAATCTGCATGTGAACATAGTAAAATTTGTCCAAACATACAGCACAAAGCTTTCACTTATTTGAAGAGTCCCTCTACTTCTAGAATTGATCGTTTGCTAATTAAAAAAAAACATCTTATTTAAAGGCCATTAAGTTCAACATTTCAGAAATTTTTTATCTATCTGACATGCATTATTAGTTAATTAAAATGCTTTACACTTGCCTCTATAGCTCAGATTGCAAGTAGAAAAGGTGTATGAGAATTACCTTTATGATTTAACTCAACACATCAATCAAAAGTTGTATCCACAAACTATTTTCAGCAATTTGTTTAGCAACTCAAAAGGTTTTTTTTTTGTTCAATAGATGGCACCACAGAGCATTTTAATGCAAATGGTGTCCATATAATAAGCACAATGTATGCTGTGACTGAATAAAACAAAATTCTATTAATTGTAGGCCTTTAAAACAAAATAGGGAACACTGTATGAGAAATAACCATCAATTTACACTAATTATTATGTACAGTATCTCTTTAGCCCATTCCTGGATGTGAGGGATGTTAGGGAGTAATGATTAAATATCTAATATAAATACATGTAAATGAAATAAAAAAATGTAGGTCAAGGGGATTGAGAATAAATTCTCATACATTTTTAATACATTAATAAGAGACTTACCTAGCAGTTCTTATAAATGGAATGTTAAGTTTCTGGGTATTCCTTGTTTGGATGCCGGATGTTACATAATAAGAATTGGGAAGGAACTGAGGGAAAGATTTGAAAATGTTTTTAGCAAATCCAACCAAAAGAGATAATAATAATAAAAATGATTTTAATAACACAATAGAAATTAATGGAATAAGGGTAATCGTTGAATCATTTTCAGAATTTTTTAATAGATTCTCCTTGATAGGTTCAAAAAATAAAAAATATAATTTTGACAACAATAAAATAAATTTTTATATAACTTTGGATGAAGTAATAACAGTGATCAAGCATCTGAAGATATCA
>PXIH01S0007693.1:8912-20529 GCA_003024985.2 Euperipatoides rowelli | reverse complement strand
CAAATCACTCTCCTGAAAAATTTTCATTTTGTGGCTTTGGATTATTTTGAATTAGTTCACCTATTTGTCACCTGGGGGAGCTGATATCAAAATATATTAAGATTCTGTCCAAAGATGGAAGAGCATTTTGTATAATTAAAAAATCATTAACATGGTTTATAGCCTATTTCTAAACTTTCAAATCACTCTGCTGAAAAATTTTCATTTTGTGGCTTTGCGATATATCATTCTCACCCCTTCAATTTAATCTACGCTCTGCATACATACCGCTTGCTTTCAGTTGTATTTGTCATCGGCTGATATCGGACACACTCACGATCTGCTTACACATATTTTTACTCACTAAATCCACTTGCGCACAATAAGATTTTTTTTTTAATTTTATGAATAACAAAATGCAAAATATATAGGTAGCTGGATACTTAAAAAAACCCACAGAAAAGTGTCAGTTGTGCTGTATGCGGCCCAAGAGCTAGAAGATATCGCCTTTCTTCTGTTTACATTTGTGAAATTTTGCTGCTGAAATATAAGAGCTCTTTCAAATGGCCAGATAAATTAGTTGGATCAAAATAAGTAAAAAAAAAATTAAGACTGACCGATGACAAAAGTAGATTTACGTTAAGTAATCCGTTGAGCAATATGACACAAAATTTATTTTAAGCCTTTCCTTTCCAAATTCCAGTCCAGGGAAAATCATAATTTCCCTGTGACATTAAACCTCACAATCATTGAATAGTTGGAGATATAAAACTTATGTTTTGTGAAACACTCAAACCCAGGAAATGCCATGGCTGCTGTAATAGTCAATGTGCTAACAGATTGACATATTGCGATTCTATTATGAAAAAGAATTTCACCATACGAGAAAAAAAAAACTTGGAAAGATATGGAACATAGATTGATAATGTGCTTACCCTTTGCGGTATACTTCATGTAAAGGACTATGAACAAGAGAATTATTGCCTTCAATAGATACACAGATTATATTTATTATGGAAACATAATTGTCATATACTGTAAGTTCCATTTCATTTCGATGAATTGAATCTTTTCAGCCAGAAATGTGTCTAATGCATATTTGTATTCTGTATTTTGCATCATTGAAATGATAATTAAGTAAATTAGCTCATCACTTTTTTTCCTCCTCAATCTTGTTATAATTTCTTCCCTTCTTCAGTAAATGGGACTGCAAACTAATGGCTGCTCAACATCTTTCTCCTCAATTTAAGATAAAAAAAATTTTAAGCTGTCAAAGTTCATTTTGGTGATGCAGAAGAAGAATGACCAGATAGTTGTAGAATTTATGAGTGCAGACATCTCATATAATCCTGCATCATACTTGGAAATTTTATTTCACTGCTACCGCTAATGGCATTTGCATAAAATTAGCTATTGAGTGTATTGAGTGGCTGATTTATTGAAATTTAACCTATTGTTCTGATAAGACTATTTGCACTTTCATAATAAATATGTTATGATCTGCGTAATGTGTATAATGAAGTGATCAAACACATAGCACACATGAACTTTTCTTTCACTCGTATATTAACATCTTTACACTTTACATGAGATACAGTATTGCCATAAGGTTGTCAGCACATTATCACTCTTTACTCATTATGTACTTCATTATAATTATATTATGATCTGTGCATTAGGAAATGATCAAATTCTAAGCAGACATGATCTTTTCTTTCACTCATACATTGACATAATTGCATTTTACGTGAGATATTAGTGTAAAGCTGTCAGCACATCAATCTTCTCATACATAGGCAACATTTCTATGATTTACAAGACTATTAGTGTAAAATTCAGCAGAGTATCAATCAGGTTATTTCTAATTTATTTTTCTTTATTTGGAAAATATTTAATTACAAAGATAAAATGATAACTGCAACATTTAGATCCATTAGTAGACTGACCCTTATGGAACCACAGCAATTCTTTCTTGCAAAGATAAAATTAGAGAACCACAATATGTCAATTCATTAGTAGATTGACCCTTATGAAAGTCACAGCAATTCTTTCTGCAAAGATAAAATGAGACAACCATAATATGTCAATCCATCAGTAGATTGACCATTATGGAAGCCACAACAATTCTTTATTGCAAATATATATGAGGAGAACCATAATATGTCAATCCATAAGTTGATTGACCATTATGAAAGCCACAGCAATTCTTTCTTGTAAATATAAAATGAGGAAAACCAAAATATGTCAATCCATTCGTAGATTGACCATTAAGGAAGCCACAACAATTCTTTATTACAAATATAAAATGAGAACCACAATATGTCAATCTATTAGTAGATTGATAAATATGGAAGCTACAGCAATTCTTTATTGCAAAGATAAAATGCCAATCCTTTAGTAGATTGATAAATATGGAAGCCACAATTCTTTATTGCAAAGTACCACAATATTTCAATCCATTAGTTGATTGACCATTATAAAAGCCACGATCATTCCATTAGTAGACTGACTATTATGGAAGCCACGGCAATTCTTTCTTGCAAATATAAAATGAGAGAACCCCAATATGTCGATCCATTAGTAGATTGACCATTATGGAATCCACAGCAATTCTTTCTTGCAAAGATAAAATGAGAAAACCACAATATGTCAATCCATTATTAGATTGACCCTTATGGAAGCCACAGCAATTCTTTCTTGCTAAGATAAAATGAGAGAACCACAATGTCAATCCATTAGTAGATTGACCATTAGGGAAGCCACAATTCTTTATTGCAAAGTACCACAATATTTCAATCCATTAGTTGATTGACCATTATAAAAGCCACAGCAATTCTTTCTTGCAAATATAAAATGGGAACCACAATATGTCAATCCATTAGTAGACTGTCCATTATGGAAGCCATAGCAATTCTTTATTGCAAATATAAAATGAAGAGAACCACAATGTGTCAATCCATTAGTTGATTGACCATGAAAGCCACAGCAATTCTTTATTACAAAGATAAAATGAGGAAAACCACAAAATGTCAATCTATTAGTCGATTGATAAATATGGAAGCCAAAGCAATTCTTTATTGCAAAGATAAAAGGAAGAGAACCACAATATGTCAATCCATTATTAGACTGACCATTATGGAAGCCATGGCAATTCTTTTTTGCAAAGCTAGAATGATAAACACAAAATCTATCCATTAGTTTATTGATTATTATGAAAGCAATGTCAATTCTTTATTGCAAAGATAAATGAAGAGAACAATAATATTTCAGTCCATTAGTAGACTGACCATTATGAAAGCATAGCAATTCTTTATTGCAAAGATAAAATGAGAGAACTACAAATGTCAATCGATTAGTAGATTGCCCATTATGGAAGCCACAACAATTCTTTATTGCAAAGAATCACTATGTCGATCCATTAGTAGACTGACCATTATGGAAGCCATAGCAATTCTTTTTTGCAAAGATAAAATGAGAACCACAATACGTCTATCCATTAGTTTATTGATTATTATGGAAGCCATGGCAATTCTTTATTGCAAAGATAAAATGAAGAGAAACACAATATTTCAATCCATTAATATATTGATTATTGTGGACGCCACAGCAGTTTTTTATTGCAAAGATAAAATCAGAACCACAACATTTCTATACATCACTATATTGATTATTATGGAAGCCACAGCAATTCTTTATTGCAGAGATAAAATGAGGACCACAATATGTCAATCCATTAGTAGATTGACCATTATGGAAGCCACAACAATTTTTTATTGCAAAGATAAAATCAGAACCGCAACATTTCTAAACATTACTATATTGATTATTATGGAAGCCACAGCAATTCTTTATTGCAAAGATAAAATGAGGACCACAATATGTCAATCCATTAGTAGATTGACCATTATGGAAGCCACAACAATTCTTTATTGCAAAGATAAAGAACCACAATATGTCAATCCATTAGTTGATTGCCATTATGAAAGCCACAGCCATTCTTTCTTGCAAATATAAACTGAGGAGAACCACAATATGTCGATCCATTAGTAGATTGATATATGGAAGCCACAACAATTATTTATTGCAAAGATAAAATGAGGAGAACCACAATGTCAATCCATTAGTAGACTGACCATTATGGAAGCCATAGCAATTCTTGATTGCAAAGATAAAATGAGAACCACAACATATCCATCCATTAGTAGATTGACTATTATGAAAGCCATAGCAATTATTTTTTGCAAAGATAAAATGAGAACCACAACATTTCTATCAATTAGTATATTGATTATCATGGAAGCCACAGCAATTCTTTATTGCAAAGATGAAATGAGAACCACGATATGTCAATCCATTAGTATATTGATTATTATTGAAGCTATGGCAATTCTTTATTGCAAAGATAAAATGAAGAGAACCACAATATGTAAATCCATTATTAGATTGATCATTATGGAAGCCACAGCAATTCACATGTTTTTGTCACAACATGGGAGATTGACAACTTTGAATTTTTATTGAATGGGAGGCTGTTATGAAGCAAGTAGCTTTTTTTAGACTTTTATTTACAAAGAATTTAAGATTGGCTTCATACTTAAATTGTTAATTTAACAATACAAATTTTCTCCACAACTTAATTCCAGTGCAAATGGATTAATAAACTTTATATAATGTTGCATTATGTATTTCATAAATAGATTTATCAATGTCCTATATAATATAATGTAGTTTAGATATTAGAAAAAATAGGTAAATAAATTTTTTGTAATTGTCATTCATTATTTTCTACCATTCATCATAATCTAGCCTTTGTGCACAATCTCCAGGATTTCAACAATTTTTTTAAATCGTTTATAATTTCATAAAGCAATAAAAAATATTTGCCTATGGAAAAGTGGAGCCACACAAAAAATGCTCATTATTAGTAGTTTTATTAAGAAAATAATTATTAGTGATTTAGGCTTATTATTTTTTATAAAATAATTAAAAATCAAGAAAAATCGTTCTCACATAGTCAGAATTAAAAAATTCCTAATAAAGAAAATGTGCAGCAATATCAATCGTAAATATACTGCATGTGGCGTATAGTATATCACTATTTCTGCATTTAGTTTATTATTCATTCATTGCAAGAGACTTCACCCTTTTTATTTATACTTTTTTTTTTACTAGAACATTTTTTTTTTCTTTTGTTGTTTAGACTTGTCAATGTAATTGTAGCAAGAATTCACCTCTTAGAAAAGGCTTTACATGAAAATAAAGAGTTTGAAAAACGTTTCAACGAGTGTAAGAAAACTTTGCAGTCTTTACAAATGGAAATGAAAAATTTGCATCAGCCTATTGGATGGCAAGTGGGCGATGCAGAACAAATGTTGAGAAAAGCGCAGGTGAGTTTGATGTCATACTTAGAAATAGCCAAATTACTTCTAATCTGTAATATTTCACATTCCTATCTTGTCACCGAAATTTAGATGTAAAAAAAAAAAAGATTGATCATGAAGTTCGTAATCATTGCAAAAATTAATCAGGATTTTTTTATTATTACAAAATATATTGTATAATAGTTTTATATAATTGAGTTGTTCAGGATTAAAACTGCATATCCCAATCACCCTTAAAATTTATGATTTCTCTAATTTCATATACTTCCATTTATTGACATCTATATGTCATTTGTCAATATAAATTGATAAATAACAGAATAAATCATTTTGATTTATTCCTAATTTCAGTACCTTTGCTCTACAAGCTACTATTAATTTTATATTTTATTATGGTTTAAAATGTAATGTATGAATTTTTATTGTTTTCTCCATTTGCCTTATGTCTTCTTGCAGCATAGTCACCCCCCCCCCCCCTCTTTCCCTTCTGGCCCTTCCGCATAGACAATCTGCATCCCTCATCCTGAAAAGATAAAAAAGTAAATATAAATGAAAAATTACAGTTATATATGAAATAATGAAGCAAAATATACTTAAATAAACTATAAAACTTCATTTATCTATGTGGTTAACCATGACTAAGATTACAGCTAATTCTGAGAGGAAATATCATAATAATTACTTACTACCCTTCTCACCTGGTGGCGCTCCCACAAGGATGATGTCTTCTTCATCTGAATATTAGCAGATGACACAATAGTAAACAAACTATCAGAAAATAATAAACAATTAAGAAAACGCAGATGGCAACTATGGAATATAAAAGCATGCTGAAGAATAATCGAGGCAGAATACGACCAGATCTTAAGTTTAAAACTACCAGTTCAAAATTGAAAATTTAAGAAGATCGAGAAGAGAATGGAAAACCTAGAAGTAATGGAATGACATCCGAGCAGATAGTGGGAGAACTTAGATCAACCATCCATCTACAAATAAATACCAATAGCAGTCTCCAGATTAATCATGTGGTTTATCCAAGGATCACCCAGTTTAACCACATAGCACTAATTTTAATCCCACACAATAACTTCAATTCTGTGACATTTTGGATCGGACAAACTGAACCCTTATATCAGCCCTTGTAAACATTTCCAGTAACAGTAAGACTTTTTCCAAATAGACTATATTTGCTAAGAACTCTTGTTTTCACCCCACCCCATATTTTGCCCCCTTTAGCTATGCTTCCCCCCAACCTCCCTCTGGTTTTCTATTCCCTTTGCAGCGTATTTTGGCCACAAGCTTAAACTTTAATTGTAAAAGGGATTTATCTTTGTAAACTTTTATTGGGAAAGGAATTTGTTGTGCAAACTATTTTTTAAGCAATTAAATATGAATGTTTGCTAATTAAACACGCTTTTGTGTGTTGGTAGGTTTAAATGCTGAAATGGCAAATAATATTAATCATTTTTTTTTCAGATAGCCACCTTAGCGATCGTCAGACAGGGTTTGTACCTGTGCTTTTCTATCGGGCACAGGTACAAAAAAGGGTTACTCCCCCTTTCTCCTCTTAACTATTTGTCAGCTGGTCTGGGCTAGATTTTAAATAGGTTTTAGTTAGCTCACCTTTATCTCCCTTCTTGAGAGTTAATCATATAAGTTGGCACAATCAGCCATCTATTCAATATATATTATATTTCAGGGATAGTCTTTATTTATGTATAGTACTTAAATTAGTATTTGCTAATTTGTGCTATTTGCATGTAAGTGTAAATATAGGCTAGTATTGGGATATAATGTATATTCGATAATTCTCCCTAGAACATCTTTTTGGTCTGTGAGAGTTCATGTATGGACACTTGGGTGTTTCAGGCGCCGAATCCCCTGTGCATGAACTATGGAAGCAGTAAAGATATTTTCAAGTTAGAAATCATATTTATAATTTGGTAGATTGGTGTACTGCTAATGCAGGGTGCATAGTGTAAGTTATAAATATGATCTATTATGGCCTAGTTTATAAAAGGGTTACCTATGTAAAGGATGCATAAACATTGGAAATGATGTATATGTATAACTTTACGAGGTAGGCAAATTAAAAACAGGGCACCCACCTCAGTAGGTTTACTATCGGATCTTGAGTGACTGTATTCGCCCACGTTTCTGCCATTTTTAATGAAAGCTGATTTTGGGGCTAAGTAGCCGCGCAGATCCCAGAATAAATCAGTCTGACGTAAATCAGATTCTCAAAATACATAAGCTTTCTTAAGATTGAATAGAGCAAATATGGGGGAGGGAAGTTCTATAAGAAAGGTTATGACTAGCCCAGCAAAACCTTACTTTCAGGTATTGGACATATATGTAATTTTTAAGGAATTGGGAAGTCATTTTTAATTAAAATAATCCTGTAATTTTTTTTCTGTGTGAATTAATGACATATTACAAATTTAAAACTTGATTTATTCAAAATGTTACTTGATGGGATCTGCCATTTTTGTCCTGAGCCACTATATTGTAATTTTGATTGTAAAATTCTGCTTTAATAATTTCTTTGCAGGAGCTTCAGGAACGCTTCTCACGGTATCGATTGTCTCTCGATAAACTGGAAGAATTCAAATTGGAACTAAAGTCAGCATCTCAGACAATGACCGAAGAGTTGAGTCAATTGTCCAGTCTGCATCAGCAGCTGACAAGTCAGATTAAACAACAAATTGTCAAACTGCGTCAGTCTCTGACTTTACGAACTCAATTTCTGACGATCGTAACTGAGATTTCTACTTTAATTTCCGAATGCGAGAGTCGACTAGCAGATGTAGATCAAACAATAGATACAACAGAAGAAAAGTTGAACAAGTACAAGGTTAGAATAATATTTTTTTTATTATTTAGAAATACCCATTATGTTGTTGATGATAAAAACTATGATTCTGATACAAATTTGTTATCAATGTAGTTTTTTGGGACCGTAATTTTAAAAAATTTCTTCACTAAAAGATGTATACTGTATATCATTTAAGTTCCCTGTTAATATGAAAAATATTATAATATTTAATCTATAAAAAAAAATGTGTGTACCTTGACTGATGTCATTAAAACTTGTGATAATTGAAAATAAAGTTGATCTTTTTTTATTATTTATTATTTTATGAATTTAACCGCTTGAGGCAGTGTCTAGACTTTTGTAACACTATGGAACTGGGCTCAACTTATGACAGACAACATAAATTGATTGCCCAATCAATTTTTTCTTCATTCCCCAATTCCAAATTTATAATCTGTGGGTTCAGATTTTTTTTAAGTACCGGTACTTAAAAAAAAAAAAAAATACTGGGTTAAGTGTACCATAAAAAAATGTCCAAGTCAATTCTAGGCTACAATCTGTGATCCAGATAACTTTTTTTTCTTGCACACTTTAACCCACTTATTTTTCATCGATGAATACTTCATCATTACTTCTTTAATTGACAATAAAAGGATTACACTTCATATTTTCAATTTTTCTTTTTTATCCTTGGAATTAACCTTCAAGTTCTTGAAATTAATTTCATTCTTATTTGTCATTTAAAATATAAAAAAAGTATATACTGTATATTTGCTTTTTTTTTTTCAGATGCTGATCTCCAATATCCAGCTAAAGGAATCCTCTCTGACAATGTTGTCTGATAAAGGGCAACAGATTGGACTTGAAGGAGCCACAGTGGATCGTAATGCTGTTACAGATCAAATTCAAAGTCTTAAAACCAAATTAGGAAATTTACGCCGTACTTTGGAGAAAAAGAAAGCTGAATGTGAAACTACAGTCGCTGAACAACATAAACTTGAGCAACAAGTAGATAACATTTTGGACTGGCTGCAGAAGAAAGAAGCTGTCGTGAAAATACGCCCATTGTTAACCAGAGACGCCACTGCAGTTAAGAAAGAATTGGATATTCACATGGTAATGTAACTTTTTTTTTATTAACTGTAATATTTTACAGTAATTGAATTAGTTCATCATTAGGTGGTATTATTAATTATGATTTGACCTTTAGTCACTCATTAATACTTCTTTTACCTATTAGATGACTTGGATACCAAATTGAGGAAATCTGTAAAGTCACTTTAAAGTAGTACTATGTTTTATTATACAAATTGTAAAAAAACTAGTCATACCATTAAGACAAAAAAAAATGGTTTACGCCAAACAAAAAAGCTGTAGTACATTAAATTAATTTAGATGAGAATAAAAATAGTTAGCGTAATCCCTGCACGAATGAATCATTGTGAACAACATCATAAAATATAAATTACAGCTAATAAAAATTTGTTATATTGAAATGTATCATGTTAGTATCAATATCAAGAACAGAAAGATTTGAGAAAAAGTCAGTTGTAGTATGAGTGTTTAATGAAAAGTAATATGTTGGGTAGTAACGGTGCTATTAATAGTCATTTTAAATTAGTTTTTGGCATTGAACAAGAATTTAAAAATAAAAAGGTTCTGAATTGAACAAGACTGAAACCCTTTAGTAGGAAGTTTCAAACCATCAACAGTCATACTGAATATATTCAATTTCAGGACAATAGTTTGAGAATTTGTCTTATTTTCAAATTGAAAATAAATTAACATATAGCAAAGGATAATAATAGTATTCAAAGAGGAAAATCTTTTCTCAACTATAAAGATTAGCTGTCATGGTAATTTTTTGTTTTTGTTTAAAATAAAGTGCAATATATTTTAAACATTTTTTTGTTTTTCAATTAGGTATTATCTACGGATATCACTAATTACTTGCAAAACATCACAGCTCTTCAAGAACTAATCAAACAGGAATCCAGTCAGGAAACATTACCAGAAACTATTCACCAGAAAATGAGTGAAGTCATTGCTCTGCAGACTGATATTGTGTCCGAATTACAGGATCGGGACACTTACCTAACTTCAGCTTTGGAAACCAGAAGCAAGTATGATGAAGTAGCAGAAAAAGTGATTGTTTGGTTGGAGACCGCTGGTCAGAATTTCCTACCTGACTCTGATGGAATCGATTTTGAAAATATCAACTCTCATCTCGATGATTATCAGGTAAGGTGAAACTTGTCAGTGATTCTGTCTTGTTTTTCTTTAAGTAATGTAACGAATCTTAATTTATTATTCTTTATAATTTATTTGATTGATTCGCTATGGGAAGAACTGATTTACATTCACATGTGGTTACTTAGTTAATGCGACATTTGTTATTTTTATAATAAATGCTGCATTCATAATCTGATAAATAAACAATGTGAGAAATAAATAACTTCCTTTGCAAGCGTGAATCAATGCTAATACAGTATATTTTATTTTGCATGCATGTGCATTGTTTGGTATTTTAAGAATGGTACAGTTACGCAGTAGTTTGACCACTCTCTCGATTTTGCCTGTAGTATTTATTTTGTAGCGGAACTCATGTTTTATGCCAATGGTATAGTTAGCATGCTGCTGTTTACTGTTATTTCCAGATTTTGGAATTAAACCATACTTTTATTTACCAAAAAAGATTTCAGTCTCCAGTGCCATCTTATTTCCAATCATTCCATTTAGAATTTTTTTTGTTATCAACATTATAAATTACTCACCATCACTTTAATAAATAAACTTAATGTTCAAAATATGGACTATTTTATTAGGAGTATTATACTGTATATCATGTCTTGTTTTGATGAGTGAATGACACCTTTTGATTTGTATTTAAAACTTGAGAATCTAGTCATTTAGTTATATGGCTGTATTAATTGTGAACATTGCAAAATCCTAAATGTCATTTTAAAATTGAAAATTAATAGCCATATGCTATCAGTATCTACTGATTTTTATGTGAAACTTGAAAATCAAATTTCAACACATTTCATGATTATTCAAATTGTATGAAAGTCCATAATGTTATAATTGGAAATCATTAAGACTGAGTTAGCAACACCTAATGGCACTAAAAGTTTGAATCTCGTTTCTGGGGACCGTCCGCTTCAAACTATTTCTACCGCTTCACACGTTTTTTATGCTGTTTTTTTTTTTTTTTTTAAATAAAGATCCACCCGAGTCAGATTCTTTCTGTAATTAAGAAGGTTTTTGATTGGCTAAATTGTCAAATTCCAAAAAATATAATTGCAATGCAAATAAATTTGCAGCATAGTTATTATATTGGAGGTGCATAAAAATAATACTAGAGATTACAAGGGAATGGAAGTGGAGGTGCACTTTCCTATTAGCTACATTAAGAAAATGAAGCCGGGGAAGTCATTGTAAT
>PXIH01S0007661.1:16813-33408 GCA_003024985.2 Euperipatoides rowelli | reverse complement strand
TTATTTGCCTGATAGTCATTGTATGTACTTACTTATTACAGAGCACTTTGTGCCCTAATAAAACTTATGTTTGCCTACAAATTATTGTTGTCTGTCTTTTCCTTATGCATGGGTTCTGCAACTGCCAGGGTATAAGTTAGATCGAGGGATCCACTCAGCCACACTGCAACTAACAGGCCTAGGCCTTATCACAGACATACTAGTAAAATTAACTATAATCATCATTTATACTAACATATTTTGTATTTTAGCACAAATAAAATTATTACAAACTAAAAAATATTAACTATTATCATAATTGAACACGATATAAATATATGCTTATAATTTAATCCTTTACCTCTTAAAGTTATTAAATCATGTTATTTATTATCAATATTAATACTTATAAAAATCTTTGTTTGATATTTTCATTGTGTCCCTATTATTTATCCCATATTTTTGTGAATAAATCATATTTTTTAAAAAAAAAGTCTTATCATGATAATTAATGTCACAATATTTATATTATTCCTTTCAGGAATAAATATATTTTCATTTTTATGTCAAAAAAAATAATTTTCACCAGATGATTATTTTGACTCCTAAAATGGCATATCTGTAAAATATGAGTTTTTAAAGTCTTCAATATTCTTAAAATTTGAAGTGATTGCAAATTAGAAATAAATGTTCGAAAGTTTAATTATCAGGACAAAAGTTACACGTTAGTAAGATAAAGTTCTTATATCGATTTATCATAAAGACCTTTGTAACTAAGGTTTTATTTACAAATCTAAAAGTAAATGTTACAAGACCAGGGCTCATCGCATAAGTATATTTAATTAATCATTAACGAAATTTGTATATTTTATATCCCATAATTGTCTTTAACATTTTGCATTCTTATAAAATTTTGAAAGTAAAAGGTTCAGCACCAAATATCTTTGATTTTGTGTTATAAAATGATAATCGCTGTTCATTTTGCAGGCAACTGAGGACATTATACACATTTCTCTTCATTGTTCACATTAACATGACTAGAAAAAAATCGTAGATTTATGTAAATAGATTTAGCAAATAATGATGTATTTTCTTTGGCAGTTAAATTACCATGATACAGTCAAAAATATCTTTTTTTTTTTTGATAACTTGAACTCTTCTAATCCGGTGAATGAAGGCTTCCCCGGATTTCGAACCAGCGACAAACTTGTCCGCCAAGTCAGAACGCTCTCCTGACTCAATAGCCCCGCAAGGCAATATCCTTTAATTATTATTATTTTTTTATTAGAAAAATAAATCAATACAGAAAATAAATGTATATAATTTTTTTTTGTAAAAACATATTTATTTACAATATGCACAAGTTTTATTATTAACAATTTTCTATCTCGAACTACAATCAACGTTTCTTCATCGGTGGATTTGCATGATTCCTGGATTCTCCAGCTATCGTTATTCCATTCATTTCCGTGCAATAATTTGAGTTTCCATCCAATTTCATTCATTTCAATAGATCTGTAATTAGAAAAAATCCCCGGTACTTTCTGACGGTGAAAGAAAATTCCGCAATTTTTCAGCAGCAAGGCTGTTCAGGATCGAACCTGATTCCTTANATGCACAAGCATACTGTAGTTGGGTATGAAACCGCTTGACCACGGTACCTTGGCAAATGTATATATTTTTGTTATTTACATACCAAGGTAATGACATTAACAACCACAAATACACATCTTAGTAAGAATACAGAACATTCATGGATAACTAATAAATGTCATTAAGTATCCTACCCCGTTATTTGTAAAATCTATCCCCAATAACCTCTCCTGAAGACCAAAATAGATCTTTGAAATAGCTTACAAGTCTTCCAAAACATTTTTTAAGATATCCTAATTCTTCCCATTCCCAAAAATCAGCTTACACCTCATCTTCCATATACTGTATGATACAATATAAAGCTTTCTGCATGTTCCTAGGAAAAGTTCTGTAATCACCAAAAGCAATGTCATAAGTGGCAGTGAGTAATAGTCAGATAAATTTTAAAGTAAGTAAAAAATGCTCCCTATTCTCTTCATATACTGTAAATTACAGAAAATATAGTATAAATGAACTCCCCTGTTTAACCCACAATAATTTAGTCTAACATTCGTAGAGAGTATATCCAATATAATAACCTTTATAATAAAATCAGCAGTTCTACCTGATACATTTAAAAATTTAACAATTTTCAAACTTCTTTTTTTAATTTTATATCCTATAAATTCTGGCAAGAAAACTCTAACATAAGAATTATTTTTTTCTAGAATTAATACTATTACCACCAATGATCCCAGAATTCTTTGTACTTGCTCATAATTAGTAAGCCAAGTATTAAACAGTCGATTCTTAAACATTTTATTATTTTTTTACCTGGTTAATAATATGGAAAATTATAAATCTTTTCATTTTTAATCAAACTAGATGTCCTTCTGGACAAATGACATAATAATTCAATTATTTTATAATATTGGACCTTTATAACTGAGCCATTGTTTTTAGCTTTTTTTGTAATATTGTCATATACCTGAGAAAATATATCTTATTACAAAAATGTATCTTGTAAATAAGTATATCTGTAATTATAATTTGTTTAGTTTTTGAAAATATAACATTTAAAGAGTGCAGATACCTATTAAAAAAATGTAATTTGTTTTAATTGTAAATAAAGTTTGCATTAAAACATGTTAGTTTATAACTAGGAATATTTTTATTTGTCCAAGTTTGCATATGATTAGAGTAAACATACTTATATATTTTTTTGTTTTGTCTTTTCTATAATATAGTGCCACGTAGGAGAAAAGAGAAGCTTAATAAAGACAAATTAAATTTCTGTTATTAAAAAAATTGAACGAAAAAAAAAAAAGATTTTTACTAAAATCCTGCAAGATAGTTTTTTTTAAACTTTTGGATGAGTAAAAGTTGTATTACGAATAACTATTCTATATATAGTTATATGATGTATAATCGAAATAAAAAAAAAATCAAAATTATATTGTTCTTTTTTTTTAGTCCACATTAGAAGTCAAACTTTGACAATTCTAGTTTTAAAGTGGTTTATCAATGCCTATTTCAACTTCATTGATTTATGTGTATTTTTCTGAAAAAAAAATGCTTATTTAATTAATCAATTTGTTATATTCGGTCCAAAAACGCATCAAAAATCGACTTTTATGCCAATATGTATCAAATTATCAACCCTTCATAGGACAAATTTTGGCAGAAAAATCTCACGCTGATTCCAATAATAGTTGACTGGTTGTCAGATCAGAATAGGGGCCATTTCCTTTACAGACCAATCAGAATGTAGATCAGTGATTCTAAGCTTTATTTATTATTTTTTATTTGCAGTCAGTGACTCGGTGGTTTTTATAAAAGATACTCGAAACAAGCAGGCTGAAAATAAACCTTTAACAGGTTTTATTTGCATTAAAAACATATAATCTCTAAGAATGTTTAAGAAATATTATTAAAAACTTTGGAAATAATAGTCAATATTTGTTTTCATCGTGTCAAGTTAATAACATACAAAAGCCTTCCGGTATTTTGAGGTTTTTTTTTTTCTCTTAAAATTGATTTCAACTTCAATCCCAAGAATTATCTCAAAATTTTATGGATTTTATATTGATGCAAGGTAAGTAACTTTTTTTTTTCTTTTTTTTTTTTTTTTGTTCTTCAAAACTTTAAGTAATAACATCGGTTACTATTTTTCTAAACAATAACGTAATGAAGTTATGCTAGTGTCTGGATCCAAGATATGCATTTCCCCCCAGTGAGATTTTATTCTTTAGCTACATCAAATTGACGTCAGCTCGTGGGTTTTATTTTTTGTAAACAATGTAGAAACTTGAAAATATTTATATGTTTCAGTTTAAATTTTCCAAATTTATTAATTAAACAAATATTTTTAGGTAAAACTAAACAAAATCAATTAAAAAAAACAAAAATCATTGATAAACCATTTTTTTTTTAAAAAAAAAAAAGCCAAGACTAATGCAAATAACAACCACAAGATCAGTGTTAAAATGTAAGCAATCCAAGACGCTATGTAATAAAGAATAAAGCCCTGTAGTAAAGAATAATTTTCAACATAAGGAAGGCAATGTGAAATTCAGACATAGAAGTAAAATAAAGTTAACTACAGGAAAAAATGATTTTTTTAAGAGTTCCATTGACAGAAATGAAAGAAAAAGCCTAAATTTAAAAAAAAAAAAAAAAAAACTTTCCTTCCTCTTTGGATAAAAAATGAATCATATAGGGGTTTTGATAGAACACCCACTCACAATATATTAATCAGGAGTTAGTAAATTAATTTGCCTTAAGTTTTCTGATGTACTATATATTTTTTAATGTGTGTAGTATACTGTAATCTACCAAACCTTTTATGGTCCAAAGTTGAAGTGTATGTTTTCTAAAAACTTGAAAACCCAAAACCATATTTTGACAAATTATTTAAATCTAAAAAAAAAAAATTAATGGTTGTCGATTTCAAAAATGAATTGAAAAAAAAAAAAAACTTCTATAGATATTATTAGTCAAAGGCTAGTAATTTAGCAAAATAATCAGCAATTATAATATTGGCAAATTTTTAATACACTTTGTATAGCTAAAGATTTATTAATTATTTTTTTTTCCTAAGAGTTAAATTGCTTTTTTTTTATCAAAACTGGGAACAACCCTACTCCTATCAGTAGTTAGCAGAAAGATCAATATATCCGAAAGTAAATAAATTTTTTGTTTTGGTTTATTTTTATCAATTTTTATCAAGTTTATATTTAGTTTAAATTTATTTATGATTAACTTTGGGACTATTACTGAACCTATTGATTTTGTTTAAGCTCTATATAAATTAATTTTTATTTTAAGATTTTTAAATTTGTTTAAATGTAAATAATAATATTGAATTAGTTGGACATATTTATAAATTATATCAACTTAATGAATTAAAACTAAAATGTATAATTTATCAAGTATTATTATTAATTTATTCTTAACTTATTATTATTGTGGTGTTTTGTAGAACCAGAAAATATAGGCATTAAACTCAACAATTTATCCTTCACATTTTTATTATCTTTAAATAGAGAAAATTTCAATTTTTTAAAAAATATGTGTTTATGTAAATGATGTTATATGTCATTAAAATGAATGAGCCCTGGAACATAATTATTAGGAGCCAGTACCTGTGAATTATGCTGTCATTAAAACCATCAGGGAAATACATGACAATAAATCTCCAGACCCTCAAGGAGATAGAATTTTCCAATATTTTATGACACACTGGTGTCAATAGATTGTTGTGGGCTGTCTCACACGCACAAAAAAAAAATGTTTTAGATAGCCCATGTTTTTTGGAGGCGGGGAGAAAAATTGAAAACTTGTGTTTTAAGTGCACCAATTAACATTTTTTAACAAAGTGTTCAGTCATATATGCCTAAAAAAAACACAAATATGTATTGGTTTCAATTGTATAGGCTGAATACAATCGACAATGATAAGCCTGATAACAATATTATCGTGAAGTGACAGTTTACTAAAAATTACTTTATTCACTGGAACATAATTATGGTTGAAAACGATACTGAATCAGTAACTCACAGTTGGTAAAAAGTGGCGTAATTAACGGGCCTGCAAGGCCTGCCATGAAGGGCGACCCATGGACTCAAGAGGCCATACCTGAACAAAAGATATATAAGTAACAAGGCAGTGGGGCCCATTGTGGATAGGGAGGGGTCATGCAAAGATGTAATCAATATCAGCAGGGCAGTACAAACTCATGAAACTGACCTGTCAGTCCAGCCACTTAAAAATAAACATAGTGCAGACAAAGTACCCGCTGAATAATGGGGGTCATTCCAAGTAAGTCAGACCTTGAGTTATGCATTACATTCTTAATATAGTAAGAAACACACATAAGCAAAATAAATCACATGAATAAATTATCATTAATTTGCACATGCAAGGGGTGTCATGCTTTGCACATTATTTACAATCAGTGGTTGATCTAGTAATGGCTGTATTACGTAAGTAAACAATGTGCAAAAACAACAGTTTAATGCCTACACGAGCGAACCAAATAAACAAAGCAAAACTGACAATTAATTCGCTATAGACTTGATTCAGAAGTTTTAAATGCAAATTGTTAAATATACAGTACATACACTGACATTACACTTATATAGCCTATCAAATCAATGACCAATAAAATAGACATCTATAATTAGTAACAATAATTTATTTAAAACAAGAATATTACAAAATTTACATTTATATACAGTATATATTAAAATAGACTTTATTTTCTTAATATCTCCTATTCTTTCACATTGCTAAACTGATTTGCTCTTATTATAATGTGTACATTCTGAGTGGCCCATATAGTATTTGATAATGAATAGTTAAGTTTATTAATTTTCTTCAAGTAAGTATATTTCTTCTTTTCTAGTTTTTTTTTTTATTTCACACTGATCATATTCCAGTTACAAGTTGCTAGGTAAGAAACCTGAAAAAAAAAGGTAAATCCTATAAACAAAAATAATGAATTAACATCTGGCAATATTACCGTTGTGTTTTTAACATAAAGATGTGATAATTATGAACCAATTCCTTTTTCACATTAAAAAAAAAGACCAAGGACCACAATGTCTAGCATATTTTTTTTAAATGCTTATTTTAAAAATGCTTATTTTCTCTTGGAGTGGATGGTAGCTATGAAATGAAATCTTTGTAGCACTAAAATTTAGTTATTTAACGATCAACACAAGCTGATTATAATTTCTGATTTTACTGTAGGTGTTTTCAAGGCATCATTTCCCCACAATATTGAACACGCCTAGATAAAGGCAGAAATTATAATCGGTCTATTATTATTTATTTGAATAAATAAATACATATTTTAAAGAGTAAAAACAATAAGCATTCTTCGGTTGTTTGATTTTCCTTTAATAATTTTTCATTAGAGAAACAAGTAAACAAAATACACAAGACATACAGTAGATAATTACCTTACATAAAGCAGATTGCACAAAGATAGATTAACAATTCATAAAGGTGTGTGTTTATCTGTTTCTTTCAGTCCATTTATCTGTGTTTGCCTGTTTGCCTGTCTATCCATCTATGTGGTGTGTGAAAATTAATACATTGTGTGTTTGTTTGCCTGTCGGTGTAGTTCTGTATCTGTGTCTATGTTGTGTCTTTTTCTAAGTAAGTGCAAGGTGCTCGGATCTGGATCAGTTTTTCATTAGGCCTTGTGTCTTTGGATTTTAGGTGAGTCCAATCATCATATTGTTGTGTTTTGTTAGGTGGTGTTGTTGTGGGTAGGTTGGATGGGTTCAGTTGATCGATGTGACGTTTGCCAGTTTTGCCATCTTCAAATTGAATTTCAAAGGTCACTAGGCTTAATATTTTTAAGACTGTTTTTCTATAATCCATTTGTTCACCTTTTTTTTTTGTTACGAATAATTTTGACAAGACTTGTGGTCCCACTTGTGCTTTTTTTTTTTGAAGGCTATTCATAGAAGGATTGGTAGGGGGTTTATCCTTTGTAGTCTGTTTCTGAGATTTCTCCAGGGGTTGATTGAGCACTGTGAGGGGGTGGTTCAGTTTGGTATCGTCATCCATTTCTGTGGCAATGTCCAATATGGATTGGGGAAATACCTACATTTGATCAATGTTTAGGACATTTTCTATCTGTTCTAGGAAGTTAGGAAGTGCATCGGTGTTTGCATTTTCTTTGGCGTTATACATTGCTTGATGAGTAATTAGCTAGTATGAGTGCCCATCTTTGTAGGCGTAAAGCTGCTAAGGGAGGGATTTCTTGTCATTGCTGAATATTCGTGTTAATGGCTTATGATCGGTGTAAATTAGGCTAAAAGCTTTATCAATTTGTGAATTGTTCCTTTCACTAGTCAATAGTGATCTTGAAACAAAAATAATAAGTATTTCAATTTTCTCAGGAGTGTGTTTGACAAAACAGCACCTAGTCCATATGGAGACATGTCCGTAGATATTACTAGAGGTAATTATGGGTTATAGTGAGTTAATATTTTATTTAATTTAAATTAAATATTAACTCAAACTGTTTTGTCATCATGCAGCTCCATTGCCATTTTTTGCTTTTTCCCAAGAGTGCATTTTGATGATAAATCCGGAATGAATTTTCGATAATAGTTTATTAAGCCAAGAAAGGATCTAAGTTGATCCGTGTTTTTATGTAAGGGTGCATCTATTATAGACTTAATCTTTGTATTAGCTGGGCAGAAACATTCGTCGTTTATGCTATGACTAAGTTATTCAACTTCTTTCGGGAATTCACATTTGTCTATTTTAAGGTGTATGCCTGCATTTTGTAGTGTTGTAACACATTTTTTTAAGTCCAGTATGTGGTCATTAATATTTTTGCTAACAATGAGAATGTCATCAAGGTAGCAAGTGGTATTATCAATAACACAGAGAATTTTATCCATGCTCTTCTGAAAGATCACTGAAGCCGAAGAGATACCGAATGGAAGTCTAATTACACATCATTTGTGCATATTTATTGATAAACATTGGGCTGATTTCTTGTCGACTCTGACATGCTGATATTCTTAGGCAAGGTCAAGTTTTTAGAAGAACTTTCTACCAGCTAGTTAGGCAAATATGTCATCAATTAGCGGAAGAGGATATCGGTTTAAATAAAAGATTCCGCTTTAAACCTACCTTATAATTGCCGCAAATGAAAAGTTGTCTATTCATTTTGAGGATGAGGACAATAGGCGCTGCCCAGTTTGATAATTTAAAAGGTTGTAAAATTTATCGTTTTTGTATTTTTACCAGTTACTTTTTCAATAGCTGATAATAGGTTATATGGTACCGGTCTATGTTTACAAAAAAATATGTCATTCAGTTCAACCTAATTTGAAGAAAATAATTTTTTAAATTCATCAAGAAGTTGCTTAATTAATCCATCATTTAATCTGGTGTACAAGCCAAGAGAATTGAACCAGGCTCTACCAAATAAAGTAGAGTGTCCTTTTCTAGTGATAAATAGCTTCAAATGTCAGGCATGTATATTATTATATTGTACATCCACTTGGCTGACTCCTAAGCGTTTGATTATATGATCGAAGGCCTTTAATACTATTGAAGTGTTTCTTAGTTTATGAGTGGGCCAATATTTTCTGAAGGTCTACTTAGGGATTATGCATACAGCATCCCCGGTCTCTAGTTGAAAATGCTTGACTGACCGTTCATCTTCTGATGTATGGTACCGTAATCAATTGTTGAGAATCTTGTGCATGATTAATAGCCCAATGTGTAATTAATAGATACTTTTTTTTATCCATTTCATTTTCTTTTTAAAATTCCATTGCTCAGCTAATTCATTCATTTTAGCATTTTTTTTAAAATTAAAACTTCCTTTATCTCTTTTTCTTTTTTTCAAAAAAATGACAATTCTTTAGATGACCTTTTTTTTTACAGAAATGAAAGTTGCTCATTTAAATTTACATCCTTTTGATTCATTGTAGCACCACAGTGTTTGCATTTTATAAAATCTTTGTTTAATTTATTGCCTTTAGTTTATTGCAATTCATAATATTGAATGCTTTTTTATCGAGAGGTTTACTATTCTGTAAAATTAATGTGCTTTTATTAGTTAATTCAGTGGCTATCGCTATTTGAACAATATTTTTAAATGAACTCTCTCTTTTTACATGATTCATCTTTTTTGTATTGATGAGTCTTGATTTACATACAGTACATAAATTGGTCTACTAAAAAGTAATTTAGGTTTCTTTTAATTCAAAATTTATACACAATTTTTTTAATTCTGCTACAAATTCAGAAACTGTTTCGAAATTGTCGTGTTTTCATTTCCTTAATGTAAAATCTCTCTATCCTGGTGAGAGGTCTAGATAAAAAGTGTTGTTCTAAAATAATGAGAATTTCAGCTAAAGTTTTCTCATATGGATTCTCAGGTGCAAGAAGATCACACAAAATATTAAATTATAATCCTCTATTAAAGTTAATACCATCGCTAATTCTAAATCCTCCTGAATTTTATTTGCTTTTAAATAAAATCTGATCTGTTGTACATATCGTTGCCAGGCCATTCTCAACGGATAAAAGTATTTAATTTTGAATCCATTTTGTTTTTCTCGTCGCCAGTTTTTCTGTTGTGTCTTTTGCTAAGTAAGTGATAAGATGGATTCAGACATAACAAGAAAAATAACTATATTTAATAGACTTAAATATGTAAATTAAACAGTACCAGCTAGGCGATTAGAGCTAAGTACAGTTTATACAGTCCCGTTCATACACTAACTTAACAATATACTTCATAAATGTGTGGATTCTAAATAGTATATGGTATATATATATATATATATATACTGTATATATATACAGTATATATATGGTACTGTATATTACAATAAGTTTGATAATGTTATTGTGATACATTATCGATACATCAGTCTATTTGATTATCTGCATATGTCTGCTTATTGTACATATAATTTCTCACCATACTATCTGCCAACTCTATCCATCTGCACTCCAATTTACCCATGTGTGTGGGTTAGGGGAGGAAGGGAACATTTTGCATCACACAAAGATTTTAATTGCTTTCAAGTTTCAACCAATACCAACATCAATATCCAAATTTAACTTTTAGATGAGAATGCCATTTATTTTTAGATATCAAAGAAAGCATAATAAATATGGTAAACTAAATAAGGAAATATGCAATACAAACCGTTGATTTGGAATTTCCAAAACTTTTGAATATGTACACTCTTAATTTGCAAACCTGATAAATCCTGTGGATCTGAAACAACAAGGCAAAATAATATATAAATAAATACAACTTTCTTATATGATAAATAAAACTGTAAAAATAAGCTTGTTGGCTTAAACCTACATTGACTTTTTATTTTTATTATTAATTCAATTTTATTAATAATTATCTCTTGAAGCCAAATGTCATTCCCAATTTTATTTATATATTGAAAATCGAACAATTAATACAACAATGGAAAAAAAAAAAGACATACTGTTAATTAATTACAGCATGGATAACAAGAAATATAGTTACGAAATATTAGAATAATTTCATTTTTAAAATAATATTTTGTAAAATTCTGGTATAGCATCTTCCTTGTTCTTTTCGAAAATAATTGTGTTGTTCTCATTATAGCATTTTGAAAGTTGTTCATTACCTAATAATTTTATTGTGCAATCATAAAGCTTATACAAATGATCAAATAAGTTAAAACATTTAAAAGAAGTGTTGAATTAATTATAAAAGAAAAAATCAAGATTGAAACAGATTGAGAGTATAAGAACTTAAAAGTTTTTGAATTTTGTAATGTTTAAAAAAGAGAATTAATTATAACATATATTGTTGTATATATACTGTAAGTGGGATAGACGTGTATATATAGTTAGTGTGTATAGTAGGTTCTTCTGTATATGTATGTTGTAATAATTTATATGCACTGACTTGTCATATAAGTGTTTTGGAATATTTTTTTTTTTTTTTTTGTTTATATATTGTGATTATAATCGTTTGCTAGATACAGTAAGTTTATAATTGTATACTGATTTTCTTAACGATATGTCAATAAGATTATGTTGTACGACATAGACTCGTTTACTGTATAAGCCATTGGCTTAAATCTTTTACTTGAATAAATAAATAAACTAAACTAAATTTGTGTAAAAAATTACCAATATTTACATAATTCTTTTTTTTTTTAAAAAAAAAACACAAAACAAAAATAGTTTATTAACTATAATAATTTATAATTTAAACTACTGTGTATTTACAAAAGGTAATAAGGTTTTAATAGTTATACTTTCATTTCATATTATATTTTTTATATTTACAATGAACACTATAAATCATTAATATCCCATTAATGATAAATTATTATGCCAATTAAAACTTTCAATACATGTTCATAGAGGGTAGCACAAGACATAAATATTGGAATTCAAGGATTAAAATTAAAATGGAGTTACAACTAGGAAGAATCACGATGCACTGCCTGCAGAAATGAAATAAAATCGATTTGTATTATATTATTGAATATTAAGTATGTTTAAACATACTTAATATTCAATAATATATTTCAATTCTTCAGGCAGTGATACTTAATATCCAATAATATAATACAAATCGATTTTATTTCAATTCTTCAGGCAGTGCATCGTGAGTCTTCCTACTTGTAACTCCATTTAAATTTTAATCCTGGAATTCCACTAGTTATGCCTTGAATTTCAGTTTGTCTGAAATGGATGAGCACTAAAGGAAACTGAAATCAGTAACAACAATCTAAATGAGCTGAAACCTAAGGACATTGTATTAGTGTTTCTCAAATATGATGAAGGAACAAAAAAGGAAATTAAAAAGAATTTGTAGCCCAGATTTCAAGTATTGATGGGGACAAATTTGAAATTATGTTAAATGAGATCATCAAAAGCTTCTAACATCTACATATTTCCGCAAGAGGATATTAGCAAAATGAATATGAAAGTCATTGTATTTACAATGAAACCTTTGTTTGTAATAACGGGTTGTTACTTTTTTTTTAATTGAAATGTAGGCATTGCACAATTATACCGACCTTTAGTTGAGTTAATGATACATTCAATGTTTTCCATCCTCTTTTTTATGGCATTTTTACACTTTTTTAAAAAAAGTTTGGTGTTTTAAGTATCCCAGTAAGTTTATAACTTTCAAAAGCACCATAATTTCATGTTAAATGATTGATATTTCAAGTGTCACTACCCAGAGGGGTAACTTGAAACCCCCATAAAAAAAAGTAATAAATAGGTTTGCAACAACACAAAATGTTCATTTACATTTAATACTATGCCACTTATACTTCGTGAGTGATTAGAGTAAACTTATTAATAAAATGAAAAATCTGTGTTAAAGTTAAAAAGCGTTTCAAGTTACCTTATTTTACTCGGTAGCGTATATACAGTACATTATATTTAGTTATTACTACTTTAATGTATTTATTTGATTCAATTATCTGAGGTGAAAACTGATCTTTATTCCATTCATTCATTTGTAGTTTTACTGTAAATTACACTTTTACTATTTTTTTTTTACCAATAACGGCTATGCCTGATACAATAGGGCCGCTTGAACTTATAGATCGCTCGCGCAAGTCTTGCTTTCCTAGTTTATTTCATTTTTTAATTGAATTTTATCTTTCTTATAATTTATTAAACTCAATTCGTTTATTTTTTGTTACCGTATGTTTACTTAACTTTTTTTATTAGCTTAAACTTTAACTTTTAAATTTAGACAACTTCAGACAGCGGGATATAAACTAAACTTCATCCCTAAGTTAAGCCAAAGGAGTCTATGCCCCATGTTAAATCCTCTAAAGCGTTCATTTGGTGATCTCAAAATTTAGTTTTTCTTCAACCTAGTTTTATTTCTCAATGAGTGTGGGCTGTATATTAGATATAGTAAGAGCTTACGCAGTTCACATTAGCTCTATCCTTTCAAACTGGCCAGTAAAGCAGGCCCACAGATAAGTTTTCTTTACGCGGATCTTTAGTGGAGTGGCTGAACTTAGTGTTTCACATTCTGTTTCTGATCAAGATGGGTAGCCAATCTTGTATGTTCTTAGAAAGCCAATTCTGCTGATTTCAGCACTAAGCTTTGTAGGGAAAAGTGTGTTAATTTATTTTTATTTATTTCTTATTAATTTCCTCATCAATTCTCCTGCTTGTCATTATACAGCGGCGACAAGGGCTGGTATGATGGAGAGGCATTTTCTACTAGGCCGTTAGGCTAATTAAATGTAATGAAAACTGATATCCTGCTTAATGGAGTCAAGAGGTGGCTTAAATGGAATAGTTTTTATGTACCGGTATCATTTTTCTCATCATAAACATTGCTGAAACCATTCAAAAGTTTATCTATATAATTATTTAAAGATCAAATGTAACATATTTTTTTTATTATTGATTTTACAAGATTTTACTAAAAAAAATCCACCAGATAAACAAAAAAAAAATTTAAAAAAAAAAATATTTATAATTCAATTTTTTAAATATGTCTTTAAAAGCTCCGCCCACTTAAAACATTGTCTATTGTATATGCTTGGAGAGAGATTTTGTTACTTCATTGTTCAGAAATGAATATAGCTTGCTATACTAAACTATACCATATTCACTATCTATGTCAGCTAAAGGATGGAAATTCTATAGACTAATTGTTTAAATATTTGTACAGAATCATAATCATATTCATACTGTGTGCTATTATGGTCAAATTTGTTTAAAAAAAATCTAAACTAGCTTTACTTCAAGCGGAACATTATCTATTTACAAAATAAATCAATTATCACCTAAAATATATAGATAGTATCGTCATAGAAATAATCTCGAACCCAAAAAAATCTCAGATGGAGGATAGGAATATTCTTAATTTATCCTTAAATAACTTTTTTTTTTCCGTAAAATTTTTTTTTTAGTAATAATTATCTTTGAAAATCAATAATAAAAGAAAATTTTAAAAATCCGTTACATTTAGGCTTTATATAATATACTGTATATATTTCAGATATAATTTATTAACATTTAGCAAAAGAAATTACAAAAAAAAGGTCTAGCCGCAAAGGATGTGCCTCTTTTTTACATTTATAATACGGACGGTAATAAAAGTTTATTCTATAAAAGTAAAGAATAAATAATAATATAAAAATGTAAGATAATAAAAGTTCTCGTAGAAATTACAATTCACAGAACAATTTAAATCCTAAATTGCCCTTAAAATAGTCCCGATGAAAAACAAACAAAGTCACCAAAATCACCAATCCAAATAATATCTACATAAAAATAAAATGCAGATTCTAAAAGTCCAGGGAATAAGACAAATTACAGGAACACTCAAAATGCACAGAAAACGAAAACATGACTTTTATCATTGAAGAAAGCTGAAAGCCAAATCCATCTCGTAATCCAGGACACAGTCAAAGTGACTTTGTAAATAAATTCTAGTCCAAACTTTAGAACATGAAACAATAATTGAAGAACACAAAAGAATGTTGTATAACAGGCAATGAAGTAAAAGCATCACAAATGCAGGCCTCGATAGCGGGAAAAACAACCCATCTATAAAACACATGACCAATAATCAAAAAACGAATCATAAGTCCTAATTTTTCCGCAATTGCTGGCCAAAATCAAAGCATCAACATGTCAAAACTTCAAAGATAACATGAAAAAAAAACATCAGAAAATAAAACCAAATTAAAAAAATGATTCTATATACACTATTTACAAGCTAGCAGCCATTGAAAGCACTACATTCTATGAATGTAATATGCTAAATCATATTACATATTTCTTAATTTTATGAAGTAATAATGTGACTACAATGTCTAATATAACATCCAATATAACATACAATATTAGTCCTTTTTTTTTAATGTAAAAAAGGAAAATAGGCAAACTTGTTACTCTTAACAATGAAAAAATACAGAAATCAATCCCCATTATGTGTTTACTTTTTAAATTTACTTTTATATAAGAAAAAAAAAATTTCCTAAGTTTTTATATGATAAATTTTTAAAATATTTTATTTAGCCCTGGTAGCCAGCCATATAACAGATTTAAGAGATGATAACTCCAAGCCATCATTTCTATTGACTGAAATTTAATTTATTTTGTAAATAATTTGCTTTTTATGGTATTTAATGACAATATAAGACATAAAGTATATATTTAAAAAAAATCTAAGCTTTCAACATAGAAATATCAGATAAGAAAGAAATAGCAGACCTGTATTCTGCTCATATTTTACGTGAAAAGAAAATTGATTGTAAAATAGTAATCACTGATAAATCTGATAATTTGTTTATGTTTGAGAGAGATTTTATTAAAAATCTAATAGATCAATCTGAAACATCTTATACTAAGGGAACAGATGGAATTTGTAATTTATTTATTAAGGAATTTGTTGATTTTTTTTCTGATTTTATTACACTATCAATCAATCAGTCAATTATTTTTAAATTGTTGCCCATCTCTTGGAAAGAAACCATTGTTGTGCCTACATTCAAGAAGGGAAGTAGAAATTCTATATTAAACTATAGGCCCATTAGCATAANGAATGCCATATCTAAAATAGCAGAACGAGCTATACTATATTGCATTCGTCCAATTTTGACAAAATATTTAAATCCTTTTCAACATGGTTTCAGACCAAAACATTCTACCGAGACTTGTGTTTTGTCCGCTGTAAATGATTGGACAAGTTTAAGAGACATGGATCACTCTGTGTGTATTATTTATTTGGATCTTTCAAGTGCATTCGATCTGGTCCCCTTAGATAGATTGATGAACAAATTGAATAACACTGAATTAACTTTTGCATTGTCCAGCTGGGTCATAGGATTTTTGTGTAATCGTCCTTTTTGGACAGTTATAGTGAATATTAAATCTAACAAAAATGTTCGCTCTTTAGGTCTACCACAGGGCGCCGTATTGTCGGCCGAACTGTTTAATTATTATTTGGCAGATCTGAATGAGTTTACTTTTGCTACTGTCAAATGTTATGCGGATGACATCAA
>PXIH01S0007658.1:12828-31208 GCA_003024985.2 Euperipatoides rowelli | reverse complement strand
ACTACATCGATTCAATTATTTAGCGATCAATCTTTTATAAACAATCGACCCTTGTGCAGGACAGGAAGTATTGTATATTGTAGTGCCAAACTGATAAACCTTAACCACTAAACTGATATTGTAAAAAAAAAAAAATTACCAACACATTCTTACTAATCAAGTAAAAATTGCTGCTGAGGTGAAACAAAAAGTTAGAATTTGGTAATGAAAACAAGTAGTTAGCAATTCAGAAAATGGCGATTTTGTTTAGGGAATAAAATGATTGTTGGAGAACAATTTAAGTTGAACACATTTTAATAAAATGAAATTGCATGGATATTCCCACAATAATTCTAATGCAAATATTTTTTTTGGAAATAAAAATACAATCAAGTGCCTGTTTTTGTATAAATTGAATTGTTAAATTAATCGTGAGTCAAATTTGCCAATAGGCTGTAGCCAAATTCAAATAGACTTCAAAGATGTACAGTAAGTTTAGATGCTATTTTTATATGATTTTTCCCTTATGGAAAATAAAATTAATATTCAGAGTGCAACTAATGTAAAACTGCTAATTTTAAAATTTTACTCAAACAATTTTGGTGCTACTTTATATAAAATTACAGTAAACCACGCCAGTTCAAACCCTTCCAGTCTAAACATAAAAAAAAATTTTTTTTTGATTGTCTCATAACCTTCAGAAAATAAATCTGTGATTATGCTAATACTCATCTGGATCTCAGACCAACCATTGTCCGTCAGCCTATTAAACAATTAAAATTTTTTTTTATTTAAATGGATTATATAGAAATTCTGTACAATCCAAACATCTCGACAGTCCGAACAAAGCTTGGGCCAGAATAATTCGGACTAGAGGAGTTTTACTGTATTTATTTTTACATTTTTACCGGTAGCCTGACAGACTACCTCTAAACTTGTAATTAGTGACCTCAGGCTACCACTAATTTCGAGCCCTGGGTATCTTTTTTCTTCATGAACCAGGTTTCTATTTTCTGAATTTATAGGGCATTATTTATGTCTGAGTTTATATCTAATTTTTTTCAGCCATAGCTTTTATGTCGTATATAATTTTAAACGGTTGCTGGTATATCATCTTCACTAAATAACCCCAACCTAAATTACCGCTTCCTAATGCAGAAAACTTTTCTCCACGAGTGTGTTATATTCAGTCAACAGAAACATGCATTACAATTTGATTGTAAACCAATTAATAAATAAACTTTGCAAATGAATTCAATACTTATCAGCTAAAATAATTGACTTTTATATTAATTCTTCGCATATACAGTAAAACCTTTCTTGAGAGACCCCTATTATCGCCACCTGCCTTAAGACCACAATTTCATTGCATCAATCAATTTTTCACACAAATGACCTTTTAATAAAGACCACCTCTCTAACGTGACCAGTGGCCAGCCTTTTAAAATTCTAAGCATTGGATTCAACCTTTTTTGTAAGACCATGAGTGTATTAGCAACTTGTTTCACAAAATAGAAAGTTGGCCTTTTTTTTTTTTTTCATTCATAAGGCAAAATAAAAAAAGCAAATTTAAATAAATTTGTAAATGCCTTAAAATATAACATTTTACTGTAATTCAATACGGTACAGTATTGGGCTTTTTGAGAGAGCACTGTTTGTTGAAAAAAGACAGTTTATTTTAGAAACCACCTCCTTTGAAAGACCGTTATTTAATAGCAGAAGCTATGGTTTATCAAGACAGGTTTTCTTTTGAGACACCTTAATTTCATGGCCAAAGGGGTGGTCTCTCAAGACAGGTTTTTCTGTATATAAAAATATCTTTTAAATTTATGCATCTGGTTCCTTTAATTAAACGCCTTTTATTTTTATTGTCTGTTTTTCTTATTCCCTAAAACCCTTTCATTATCTTATTTAAAATTTACATTAGGCTAGCCCAGTGGTTTCCAATTAAATTTGGCCACGGAACTTTTACGAACTCGTCAAAAATTTGTGGAACTCCAACCTTTGGCCGCAATATCGCTCCTCTAGCACTTAAGTTCTTATGCACTGCCCCAGAATATTTTCTCTGCTGTTTTAGTTTCTGCAGTCAGGTACACATTGCTGTACTTACAATCCATTAATATGGCTCCATAGAACTTGCTTAAGTTCTTATGCACTGCCCCAGAATATTTTCTCTGCTGTTTTAGTTACTGCAGTCAGATACATACATACAATCCATAAAGGTTTAAATAGTTTTTTATTTCTTTTTTTTTTTTAATATTCAAATGTTATTGTGATGTAACTTTGGAACCCTAAACTTCAACTCATGGAACCCCAGGGTTCCATGGAACTCTATTTGGGAAACACTGGGATAGACATTCTATAATTTAATTTCTAAGAATTTCACCTACTTGGTGTCTTTTCTTATTCTTTCTGTTATTGGTGCATTAGATAAAAACTTTGACACTTTATATTTTGCCAAATATTTTTCTTCAGGTCACTATTTGGCAATCCTAAATGAGAAAAAAAGTGTAAGAAATATAACTTGATCAGATGTCTGATTCCATCATGATCAACTTCTAACTATGCTCATACTACTAAAGGTCAAATGTAACGCATTTTAAAATATTTTTATTATTATTGATTTTCAAATAAAAAAAAAATTCCACTAGAAAAAAATAATTTAAAATGCATTAAAAAAAAAGTTATTTAAAGATAAAATTAAGACTATTGCTATCCTGTCTGAGATTACAAATTGAAACTTTCATATTTTTTTGGGTCTGAGATTAATTTGATGACAAAATTGTCTCTACAGCTGTTTTCTTTGTAATGATTTAAGATGTAAATAGAGATATGTTCAACTTGTATTAAAGGTCATTTTGATTTAAAAAAAAAACAAATTTGTGCTATTATGGTCCAACCATAATAGCACAAAAGATGAATTTCATTGATTTTTTACAAGTATTTAAACACATAGTCCATAGGATTTCCAGCTTTAAGCTGACAAAAATGGCAAATATTCTATAGTAAAGTATAGCAAGCTGTATTAATTTCTAGTCTATGACATCACCAAATATCTCCCCTGGTGTATACAGTGGGCAATTGTTTTAAAGGGGAGGAGCTAAAGACAATTATTTTAAAAATTGAATTGTAAATAGCTACAGTATTTTGTTTTAATTTTTTCTTCTAGCGGATATTTTTTTTTAGTAAAAAGCTTTGAAAAATCAATAAAAAATGGTAGGGTATAAATTCACATACATCATGATCTAAAGCTGGTCTCAGACCTTATGTATTTGACAAATATGCTAATATTCGTGTATTCAGCCAATTGACAACTGAATAAGGGTTTGACTTCTCATACTACTGTTGTATTTAGAAAAATTATTATTTTGTGTACACGAGTCTCTCTCTCCATTGGCTGCTTGTCAGCAGAGGTTTTTGAAATCTGTAGTGATTAAAATCATTAGAAACACTTATATGGTCATGAGCTATGCTCTTCTAAATATAAAAAGAAAAAAATGGATGGAAAGGAAATGTATTTATTGGATATTATCTTAAATTGTGTTTATTTATCATCATATTAACTCTACAAATAATAGAAATGACAGCTATTTTGAGAATTAAATCAAGAAACAATATTGTAATTTAGTAATAATGTTGTAGGGCACCTTAACTCAAGTGACCGGATGTTGTTGAGGCAAATGTGGGAGATGGAAAAAAAAATGTTAACCTATTTGATAAGCACTTATCATATTTCAACCAAAATGCTAACTGCTTGTTGTTATTTGTAATAAAGCTTATTTAATAATGTCATAAGCTGAGTACTGTTTTTTTTTTAAATATGATTAACACAAAGAAATTAGATCCTTTTATATATTTGAAAGAGGAAACTTAACAAATTACATTTCTTTTCTTTACTATTTTTGTACTAAACTCATTATCATCATGCAGTAACCAAACCAAAAAAATTATATCCCAGTAGGATGATTGTGAACCATATCAACACCTAACTGGCTGGGATACATATACTGAGGTTGGCTGTTGTCTCAGGGTGGCCCAAATTGTGGGATCCTTTCTTTCTGAGGGGCTTCTACATTAGGGATTTTTTTTCTGAATTAGATTTACCAGTTATTGGATTTTATAGCTGAACATTGGAGCAAGTGCAAAAGTTGAAAGAATGAGATGCCAAAGAAACATAGAAAAAAAAACGAATATTGAAGAAATCTGTAAACTCTGTATAAATGTGTAAATAAAGCGTTTCCTAAGGGAAATTCTAAAAAAAATTCTGAAATATTTTTGATTGGTTAAACATTAACATAAATAAATAAAAAAAGAAGAAAGTAAAGTAGAATATGATATGCAGTTAAGATGAATAATCAATAGTTGTATTAATCACTGATTAGTAGAAACTATATTTACTACGGTATATATTTTAATAATGACATAACTTTTATACTATTAATATACTGTACATTTCAAATACAAATTTGTATGCTTAGACTCATATTTGATATAAGTAAATACGGCACGTTTAAATAATCTGTATGCTTTTTCATCACTCAACATTCCAATAGGACCATTGCAAGATAAATGTTAAACCTCATATGCATAAGTTGTGGGGGAGTGGCTACAAGGATTGAATTAAATGTTTGTCAATCCTTTGACTTGTGCCTATTTACTGAGTTTCATGGCAATGGAAGACTAACAATCCATTTTTCAAATACACATACACAGTCCGATAGCAGCTTAAGGATTAATCTCAACAGGAACAGTTCTAAAATGTTTATGAATTCTTTGTTAACCTTGGGGTAAATTTAAATACAATTATCATAAATCTTAATATTTTCTATGTAATAATACAAACTCCAAATGACATTTAAATAATAATACCATTATATTTTGCTGCCATACTAAAAAGAAATTACAAATTGTACATGAATAATTAAACTTTATACATTTTTTTTTTAAATTTTAGTATTACAGCAATCATATTTTTACTATTTCCATGATTTCTGAACAATTCTAAAAAAAATTCTAAGTAACTGAAATCAAGACCCTGTTTCATGATCAGAATGAATAAAAATATGAAATGATTTACAAATAGTCATGTTTTCTAACCCAAACATGACAGTTCATGCATTAATAAAGTTTAATTTACATTGCAGAGAAAATGTTCTATTTACAAGCTTCTTTCATAAATAAAAATAACAACAAAGTTGGAAAAGTAGCATCGAGAAGCAGATGGCTGACATCTGATGAATAAATATTCTTAATTCTTTAACTTCAACAATTACACGTAATGATTCCAGTTACCAATGCTCTGTTAATTATCTTTACAAAGCATTTTACAATACCTTGGCAATGAACAAAGTGAATTTATAGGGGCGGGGAAAGAGGAAAGGATGTAGAAATCAGAGCTCTTAACTTTTCAGAAGCTATCATTTGTCTTAAATATTGTATTTAGAAAATATACTGTAGATCATATAAAAAATAATAATTAGATAATACTTTGAAATAAAGCATTAGACACAACCACCACTGCTGTATGGCAACTAAAAATTGAAAATTAAAAAGTGAAATAAAAACCAGACCTAACAATCAAACTACAATATGTTTAGTATACAGTATATTACAGCATTAAAAACCAGTACATACAGTACTATATTTCTAGTGAGACGATAGTAAAAATGAAAAATATTAATATAACTATCTTGTCAAATTGATAAATTATACAATTTTTCTGCAAACGAAATTTAGATTCGGCTTTAGAGGTACAGTAGTTATTACCCCGTATAATAAACATATAACCTATTGCTATTGGCGATTAGGACAATAGGTTCAAAAACTTTATCAAATTTTAAATATGTACATTATATAAATCTTTATTTTATTCTTACAAATATTGTGATATATAATTTTAAAAAGTTGATAAAATGTATGAAGGAAAATAATTCAAGAATTCAGACGTCATGAGAATTTATAGAAGTGAACATTGCTATTTGAAATAATTATTGAGCCATATGATACAGATTATCAAGAAAGAATGGGTCTTACTTTTCATTAAAGAAATAAAGTATGTTTACAGTACAGTTCTGAAAGAACAGTTGTAAAATTTTAATTTCCATGGCATTTAAAAGAATTAAAATTATTCAAGAGACTTACAATTGAATATATTGTACAGAGTTTGAATTTAGACTGCCCGACAGCCCGTGGCTGTTAAATTTTAGTGGAAGACATGGGACGTTAAAAATTGAAATGCCTAATTCCTCTTTAGTCACATGATCAAGATGAATAGCAGCTTTATTTTTTTTTGTTTACAGTCCTAACCTTTTCCTAACTCCAACTACGTATTAAACCCACTATGCCCCAACTTTATGATGATGAAAGGATAAATAATACTTTTTTGATAAATTTCGAGAATTTTGATTCAATTTCGGAAAACCTACCGTAATGACAAAAATATGTGCGCAGATGTTAAAAACACGGTAAAATTGTACTTAGGCCAATGAATTTTTAACGGCTTCTGAGGACAACTATCTTTTAAGCTAATTCAAGCCCGGCAGGGCTACCTAATAATATCTGGAATTACACCTCATATTTCCATACTTTATTTTTGTTTAAATAAATAAAAATTATGTACAAACTATTCAAAAGTCTTATTTTTAACTACTAATGTTGCCTTTGTGCTTAAACTCTCTAAAATAATCTATTAAATTTGGGACTGACATCCCTAATCTTGGGGCTACAACATTTTTTATACAGGTTGCCCTTGGGGAAAGTATTAAATTTTGTGAATTTTGAACACTGTTGTATTAACAAAGGGACCATTCATTTAACCCTTTCCCTTCCAATTATTTTCAAATATGGTTCCGTTGTACTCCAAATTATTGAAAAAAAAATTACATTTTTTTAAATCCCTGATTTTGTTTTTTTAAAAAAATTGTTTGTGATGATTAAAAACAAATATATTTTAGTCCTTTTGAACATAAATTTTACTAATTTGAAGCATTTTTTTTAGGCTAACAATGATTGTTGAATTGTGAGAGTTATAAGAGAAAATTATTTTTAATCAACAGTGGAGGAATTTTTATAGTCATGTATTTTTTGACATTTGAGGGGAAAGGGTTAACACATTTCAGAAACAATGTATTCTTCTCTTTTTCCTGTTTGAATATCCACATCTTGAAGTATAATTTTTAGCCACGTTTGCTATTCTAAAAGTGTTACAAGAAAAAAGTTGCATATTTTCTGAATTTCGTGTTCAAGTAACAATAATTTAAATATAGTTTTTAATGAATTTCTATTTAAAATTGATCAGTTTTTAATAATATTTAGTGGAAATGTTCCTAATGAATGTATTTCTAAACTGCGGCAATAAATTTAAAATCTTTTAAAAAGTGATACAAATTTAAAAGATATTTAGATTGATTTTTTTTTTATGGCCCTTGTTATAAAAAGGATGACTAACACATTTTTTACTCGATTGGGCTGAATAATTAGTAACAACAATTTATAAAGGCTTTAATTAATGTCTACTTTAAAATTGTCAAGCAGATTGGCCAGATCAGTAAATTGAAAACTTTATTATTGAAGACATATATAATGATGATGAGCAGGGGTGTACAAATCTTACAATAGTTCAGGAGCCAGGCAAAAATTGTTAGGAGCCAGGTAAGAAGTGGCAAAAGGAAAAGGGAGGGGTGCACATGCTTGGTAACAATTATTGATAAAGCAAGAAAAACTATTTGTAACTTATGTATTTAATTTTTAGATAAACTTTATTATATTGATGTTATTGGTGAAGGTCATTAAACATAAAAATTAAACTTTTTTTCAGGAGCCAGCTCATTTTTTTCAGGAGCCATGGCTCCCAGGCTCCTTGAATTCATACACCCCTGATGATGAGAGTCTAGAAACAGGCGATACAATTCACATTTTTAATCATGTTAATTTTTTATTTACAGTCCTAACCTTACCCTAACCTAACTATGTATTAAACCCACTATGCCCCAACCCTATGATGATGAAGGGGTAAAATAATCCTTTTTTTTGATCGATTTAGAGAATTTTGATTTCACTTCCGTAATGACGAAAATATACAGTATGTGCAGATGGCAAAATCACGGTAGAATGTGGATTGTATCGCCTGTATTTAGACAATTCTAAATGATGGGACAAGAATGATGTTGCATTAGTGTCATAAGTTTGAGATTTTGAAAGTCAGTTCTAAAACTTAGAAGAATTTTAAATGTATTATTTTATAGCATTGCTGAAAATAGTCAGATAAGTATAAAATCAGTTGACAAATTCATAAAAATGCTTTTTTTTTGCCACATATTATTACTCAAGCCAAAGCCTAAAAGATTTGATAGAATTTCAGACATCAAGATTACCACTGTCTTGAATGGTATTACCGATACCTACAAATTTAACATTATTCTACCTGAAATCCCGTATTTAGGATATTTTTTTTCCTAAACCTCTTGAGCCTGAAAAACAATGTCACAAGCAACAATGAATAAATACTTTGATGATTTTAGACGATATTCTGTGGTTTCATCAAGGACTATTTTTACCTTTTATAAACTCTCATATATGCTTGAAATGAATAAATTAAGAAAGAAAAGACATTTAACCACTTAAGTGCTAAAGATGAATATAATCATCAAGCACTATTTGCAACATTTTACCGATGATTATATTAAAGATATCTTTGAAAAAAAAATTTTTCCCTCAATATTCTGTAAAAAAAAGAATAAATAAATAAAAATATTTTTAATGTTAGAAATATGAGCAATGGCTCAAAATTTACTTTATTCTAAGAAGCATAATTAAAAATGGCAAAATTTAAAAAAAAATTAGGTAAGGAGAAGCTACAGTATGTTAAAGGGCAAAAAGAGAACAAAATTTTATATCTTTTAACATTGCTGCGACATCAAAAATGTTTCGTTCTAAATACTCGCGTTTATAATGAAGACATTTTGTGAAAAACCTGTATTTTTTTCAAATCATTTAGTGATTAACTAATTGAAAACTTATTGAAATTAACCAAATTGAGAAATGGATGGAAGCTTAAAAAAAAGCGTAATTGAAGAATATTTATATAGGTCTATTTAGCAAATGTTAGAAGTTTGGATTTTCCAGATAGAAACACGTTATACCATAGACTTTGCTCACAAAACCAAAGCCTATAAACTAAGAACAAGTTATTTGCTTCATGGAATTAACTAAAATTTCATTTTTATTTTATTTTATCATCAAAATGCGGAATATTTTTTTGACAATAACAATGAATATATCGTTATGAAGTTAAAATATCTGATTTGGCCAGATATTTTAGTGATTGGAATGCAAACGAAAATCTTTATTATATTTGAATAACCCAGTGTTTTCAACTCATATGTCCGATTGATAAAGAATGAAATTCAGATTTTGAAGTTTGGAAATAATTTATGCTAGTATTATTTAATTAATTGGTTAATGTAATTTTTAGTTTAAAATAAAAAATTGAAAAAAAAAAAATGTACAGTATACCTATTTTTATTTATTATTTTTATATTATTGCCTTCAAACTAAAAAAACATTAAATAATTAAGAACGGAACTTTGTATTTTCAAATTTATAAATTTTAAAAGAAAAAAAAAGCCCATTTTATTCATTAAAAAAATATAATTTAATGGCACATCTGTTAAAATTATGTTTAATTTGAGATAATTTATGCATGTCTGAGGTTAATATTGTTTGGATAATTATTAAATTATAATTTTTTTTGGTATTTACCACAATATGATGCTTTACTTCCTCACTCGAGCATGGATTTTAGTGAATAGATTAAGAGGTTAAGGAATGTTAATGAACTAGTATTAACATGTCACTCAGTATTTGAATTTAAAAATGATTTTTTTTTTCATCTCCATGATTTGTTTTTATTTTAGTTTGTAAATATCAATGTCTTCTAACGAATTATATAATACCTTAGTGCTTATCAAATCTATGATTGTTGAAATCTGCATGCAGTTTTCTTTTCTTTTTTTTCATTTTAAACGCTAGATTTAGGAAACAACATTGTCAAATTTGGACATTAATCTATATTATAATCTCCAGTTAAAAAAAAAAAATCTACAACTTATGCCTTTACATCATTTTAAAAATATATAGCCTAGAGTAATTACAAATTTAATGCCCACTTTAAAATTTAATGCATTACTTCCAGTACATTTAAAAAATTAATATTATAAAAAGTAAAAGATTTAACTTAAAATAAAACTGCATTTTGTTTAAAGTTTAAAAAAAAAAAATTAAAAAATTAGTATTTACATGTCATTATGTCCTCGTATAAAAGTATGGATAATTTTGGTACATACACACCAATCAAATATACACATTTAAAAGTTATTTTATACAGTTAGTGGCATTGTTTATGGCAATAAATATTCAATGAAAAAAATTGCACCATTATAGAGGATAAAATTGTCAACAAGCATCACCAAATCCCCCCCTCCCCAAATTTTTATCAGAATTACCAAATAACAATTATATAGGAGAAAATTATATATAACTAACATTTAATCCTATACTTTATTTTCCCATTGAAAAACTATTCTGATAAGATTTTTTTTATGAATTTATCCTGTATTCACCTTATGAAAATCAAAAAATTCTTAAAATATCAGTATCGTCACAATGTTCTTAACAACACAGTAATATTCTCCAAATAGTTTTTCTGAATAAATAAAATTAAATGTTCACAAAATTTGGTTGCTAATGCATCTAAAACAAGGTAAAAATATAAAAAAAAAATTTAAAAGAAATCATGATAGCTCTGAAAAGTTTTTTTTTTCTTATATTTTTATGATTATTATATAAAATGTTTAAAAAATTATTAGCTTTAAAACACATTGGTTTATACAATCAAATCACAAAAAAATTCCAATTCTTGATGGAAGCGTGAATAAAACACAAGTTTTTAAAAAATGGACTAAAAAATGTTCTTTCTGGATGGTTATCTTGCGTTAAGAATTATATACAAGCTTCAAAGCAGAAGACTAATTTTAAAGAATGTATCTGAAGACAACAAACAGTCTTCACACTTGAAAGGTTTATATATGACCATAAATTGTCTAAAAGCTCTTATAAAAACATGGCATGCATATTATTAATTAGCTTAATTAAACCCCCACCCCATTTTTATTTAATGAAATAGAAATAAATAAATAATTTAAAACAATTTGTACTTCTTTTTTTTTCCAGCTTAACCATTTTTTATAATTAATATATATCGGTACTGTGTATAATGTATACAATATTATAAATACACAGTATACACTGTATATGTTTATACATTGTATGATACATACTGTATAAAGTATATATAGTATATACAGTATATGTACAATATATATACAGTACACAATTCAGTTTAAACTCTATATATACTGTAATATGCAATAAACAGTATACTGCATGTGTATATACTGTACACATACAATACACACTGTATATAATGAAAAATCAAAGATGGGTCTTGAAAATTTCTCCATCTTATTGCTAAGCCTGTACTTTGAGTATTGCTTTCAGATTTTCACAGAAATATATTAAAGTAATTAATTAATACAATATTTTACATAAGTATTTTAAAAACAAAACAAAACAAAAAAAAAACATTAAAATAAGTAACAATACATATTTCAAGAACAATTTATACAACTATACAAATGAAGAAATTGGATAGGAACAATAAAAAATATCTTTAAACTGAATCGGAACAGGACAGAACAAAAATAAAAGAATTGCATTGCTAGATTATTCTTTTGGAAGAAAAATCACAACTCTGGTTCTTTGAATTGTGTGACATTACTTACAACAGCAAAGACATCATCTGGGTTATTTCCTATGCTGCCGTAAATATGTCATACATTAATAAAAATATGAATTGCAATGTGTGCCTAAAATATAAAATATACCCTTATCTTCCAATTTTATTAAAAGTCTAAGAATCTATATTGAAACCTTTCACTACAAGGTTTGGTAATGTCAAGTGACACTTTTATGATTTTAGAAGATATGTCCAGTTCATAAGACAAAAATTGCACTTTTGATACTCCCCCTCCCCTCAATTGTATTCAAATCAGCCAAGGAGGACCAGACATTGCAACCAGAGAAAATTACTGGCATGCAGGCAAATAGTAACAATACTACACTTTTGATTACAATAATTATGTAATAAAAATAGAATGAACAAAATATTTATTTTAGGAATCCATTTGAATACCCACAGGGTATGGTCCTCTATATTTTGGCACAAGACAGTTTGGATTGGTTTGGCTGAACTCCACATAGACTAACTATGCTACCTATTGGACGTTTCGCTTCAAGCAATTGATTCATCTTCTGTTGGACAAGAGAGCGATGCGATAGCTTCAGAAATGTTGAGCAAATTTCTTGGTTCTTCGTATAACTGAAAATTAACAAATACATTTAGAATGATTCAAGAATAAAGCGCCATTATGGTCGTACGAAACACATCAAAAATATAACAGATTGGGTACAGTAATCTCTTAACCATTAAGATCAATATTGAGTACAAACTACATAAGCTATTAATTTTTTTGTACTTTAACTCTTTTAGCATGGGATTAAATGTAGGGTAACTTTCCTTGATCAAGATTATAATTGTCTTACGACATAATAGAAGCTTTCATATTTATTAGGTTACTTTTTTTTTCCAAGTACAGAAATTCCCATTAGAAATAAAAAAAATTAAATTCCAATAGTGAGACTAAACAACGTTTGCCACGTATATATACGTGGCTCATAAAACTTCTACTATTGTTTACCACGTAATATTACATTTTGTATTCACCTTTTTATTATGTCACTTTAAATAATAAAACTTCAAGATTGATTGCATAAATACACAAATTGGGTTAAGCAGCAATGATGTGACAACAATATTAAAGGTCAAATCTGGACTTACTTTAATTCGATTGGCTAGCAAACACAAAGGTCATTGGTTTTTTTTTAAAATGGTGGATTGCAAAAGAAAATATTGACGGCAGAAGAAATAGAAGAATTGCAAAAAGAAAGCAGTGAAGATGAACTAAGTTATAATCAAAATATGGGTAGAGTTGACAGATGTAATCAAATACTCAGCTTTTATTCAGTAAAAAGAAAACAGGATAAGAAATGGTATAAAAAAAGTTCAAACATTTACTGATTCAAAACATTCTAGATTTGTATAAAACAGAACCAACAACTTTTAAATATGGAAGATCTTTATAAACGGCACTTTCCTTTCCTAATACCTCCAACAGAAAAGATTATGTAAAGTCTGTGTTAAAAAAGAAATGAATGCCCATTTGTGTGTGCTGAATTTGATGTCAGTTTATGTGTTGTCCTTTGTTTTAAATCTATCGTACACAAAAGCAATTTTAAAATTCTTGAAAAAAAAAAATCTTGTGTTATTTCCAATATTTTATAGTATAGTAGGCTAACCTAATTAATATTTTTTTTTACTTATTAAAAATTTTTTTTAAAAAAAAATAAACAATCAATATTTTTTATTACATTTTACGTTTATTGAGAAATTATGAATTAAGAAACAAGGAAGTAAAAAAAAAATTGATTAAAATTTTGACTAGGGAAAATAAATACAATATTTTGACTCACTTTCTGCATTTAAATAAAACGTTGAATGGGTTAAGCTGGATTAGATGACTGAATTAGACTTTGCGTTAATTTGTGTACTTTATCAATGTACAGCGGAAAAAAAAATTATCTTAGGCCAAAAAAATATGGAACAGTACGAAATATTGCATACTCTATAGCAGTGCTGAAAAAGCATGTGTAAAAAAAAAAAACACATGATCAGCTGGTTGATTGGTCACCTATTAAAGACACACATACTATTTAAATAAATGTAAGAGCTTACAGGTCTCTTTCTCTCTCTGTCAGAGACCTATAAATTTAAATAATGAGAGAATTTTGAAAAAGTGGGCCAATTGTTGTGGACTTTAATGGAATTTTGTAGTCAATAGTGCTAAGCATATTAGTATCCTGCATTCTGTAATAATATACAGTCTTCAAATTTAAGGCATATCCGCCTATCCAAAACAGTTTAATTATTATCGGACAGTCAAATTATTTACGCTTATCTTTCTTTGTCTGGAGGGCATATAAAAAAAAAAATACCAGATAAATTTTATTAAAATTGTAGCTTACTAATAATATTAAGGAAAATAACTTAAATACACAATAAAATATAATGCTGAAAATAAGGGAAAAATAAAGAGCCACCGAGTGTTTAGAACTTATTCTAAGTGACATTTTTTAACCTATGGTAGTCCACAAACAATTGTAAATAATGCTATTTCACTATCATTTGAAACATTTTCTTAACTAAAGTGTTGATCCTAGAATTTTGTTTTTCAATACATGAGGCTTATTTCAGAAATAAATTACAAGTTTATTGCAATATGTAATTAATTATTAATCAGTGTATGGCCCAAAAAAAAACAACTGCATATAATAGTAACTATAGGAAAATCCATCAGATGACCAATATGGTTCAGAACCAACAAAGAAACTAGAGATGCAATCATGCACAAAAGAGTTTACAGAATAATCAGACAATGTACATAGGAATTTTGGATTTTGAGAAAGCTTTTGTCAGGGTTGATCATAAGAAACTGTTAAGTATATTGAAGATGATAGGAATTGATTTAAAGGACTTAATTATAAACATGTACAAAGGACAAACAGAAGCATTTAGGATAAATAATAATTTCACTGATTGGTTTGAAGGAAAAATAGAATAGGTGAAGGAATTTAGATATTTGGCCAGTTTGATAACCACAAATCCAAACAAGGATAGGAATGGCAAAAACTGCATTTTGGAAACCAAAAGAACTTCTAAGAAGAGATATTAACATACATTTAAAATTGAAGATATTAAAATGCTATGTTTGGTCAGTTTTCTTATATGATGTGAGACTTGGACTTTAACCAAAGACTTGGAAAAGAGCAATGCTTTTGATATCTGATGTGCAAGAAGAATATTTGAAATGGACAGTTTAAAGGAAATGAAGAAGTGTGGAAAAGATAGGGAGGTGGTTATAGTCTTTGGATGAAGTAAGGAAGAGGAAATGAAAATATGTTGGGCATGTCCTGAGAGGATCTGCAGGAATTAGACTAGTAACATCACTTGAGGGATGGACAGAAAGGGGGAAAAAAAGAAGAAGACCAAGAGAATGGTTGGATGATCTTAAAGACTGGGCTAACATCAGGCAATTCTCTGTATTAAAAAGAAGAGTGTGAGATAGAAATCTTTGGCCATCCATGAACGTGAATCATCGCTTCGGAGAACGCACCCAATGCTGAATATAGTAAACTGGGTGAAAATCACACACATTGGCTAGTGAATCAGATTAATGAGATTAAGTTTAGCTCACTACTAATTTTGATTAATCTTAATATAAATATCCATGTCAGAATGTAATCAGTGTTAGGAGTTTTTTGTGTATTTGTTTTGTTTATTACTAACACAATATATAATATAGTATAGAAACAAAAATAAATATGCCATAAATTGACATTGATTTTTTTTTTNTTTTCACACAAATGACCTCTTATTAAAGACCACCTCTCTAACGTGACCAGTGGCCAGCCTTTTTAAATTCCAAGCATTGAATTCAGCCTTTTTTGTAAGACCATGAGTTGTAGGTAAGTGCGCCTTTTTTTTATTCACAGACAAAATTAATAAAAAAACACAATATATAATATAGTATAGAAACAAAAATAAATATGCCATAAATTGACATTGATTTTTTTTTTACTTAGGACAGGTAATTTTCATTACCAATTTTGGATTCTAAGCTAACCAAACAAATTTTTAACAAATTTTGGCACAGAAATTGACTATTAATACAACTGAATTTTAAAGTTAATTCAAATGTACCCTCAATACATAGAGGTTAGCATGTTTATTAGAATTTTAAAATACCCCCCCCCCCCCCCCCCTTCTCTTTTTCCATAAAGAAATAAATCACGGTTGGCATATTTTCAAGATCACATCTTTTTATTTTTGCTCAAGCAATTACAGTATATACTGTAAAAGGCAATATACTGTATAACTAATAAATTTGCTGAATAATAGAAAGCTCATTTATGCTCTCTTATTCAGCTTTCTTTATTTAGTTATAATATAAGAGAGATTTGTTAAAAAAAAATATTAGCTTGCAATAATTCTTCCCCTCCCATTTTAAGTGAATTAAGTGATTCAGGAATAAAAGACTGCAAGTACCTACTGTATATCCTCATTGCTCTTTTCCTAGCATCCAACTCAGAGTATATATTTTTTTTGTCCTATAAATTAATGACATTTTTCTAGAAATAAATCATTGCCCAAGTCATACCATTTTATTATATATTTAAATTTGATTTTTTTTTTCTTTCTCAATTATGCCCCACAAAACAATTAAAAACAGTTTATTTGCTTGAAGACTACAAATTTTATCCCCCCCCCCCCAAAAAAAAAAAAAAAAAAAAAAAAAAAATTAAATTCATGCTTTTTTAAATTAAATGTTGTGGTTAAGATTTGAATTCATCTGCCCTGTTGTTGTTGTTTTTTTATCTTTATATAAATTATTCATAACAATTTTAATCAGAATTATATAATAATAACCAGGACAACTTGTTTGAAAACTAGAAGCTAGTTATAAAAAAGTTTTTTTTTACAACTGATGAAAATAAAATATGCAACATATTCTTTTAAACTTTGCACTTTTGCTTACTTTTATATTGTAAGTCTGCTGATTTGAACAAACAACAAAATATCAAGTTGATCAACTTATAATACTGAGATCAATTTTTTTCTCTAATATGGATATTTTCTTTACTTAGAAAAAGTCGATCCACTGATCCGTGTTAGCAAAAAATATTTCCCATTGCATTTTTTAAAATTATATAAATACTCAAAAAGTTAAGAAAGAAAATAATGTCTAATACTTTTGAACAAAAAGAAGTTTGCATATTAATGAATAGCTATTAAAGGATATTCTTAGCTATTTCCACTTTTGAGTCTATAGTGTATATCATACCTCATCAAAATTCATATCTAGAAAGAGTTCTTGTAGAAACCTACGAGCAACAAGCCTGAAGTTATACCGACTCATCATCAAAACAATCTCAGAATACAAACAGATGTCCTGAAATGCTTTTGGATGTTCTTCCTTTGAACTAAGAAAAAAAAATCAGAAGACAAAAAAAAAATCTTCAAATTTTATTTCACAACAAAATACATATGTCTTAAATATATAATTATTATATAATACCAAAATTATGTATCTCTTTAATTGTAATTTGAATGATCTGATTGTTTTTAATTTTATTATCCATAGCTACTGAAAAACCTTTTTTTTTTTCCAGATGGATTATTAAAAAAGGATATGTCCAAGATTGATCAACATTTACTATTTTTGAATAAAGGGAAGTTTTATTATATGCGTGTATAATATCCTACTTACTTTTAACATTTTATAAACTTTGATACTGGTAAAATATATCGCAAAATTTATTTTTCTCTTGATAAAATAAAAATGACCCAAATTAGGAATCACAAAAATTTAATTGGAAATTCCTTAAAATAATGGCAGAGACATACACTACATGCTGTTGGACTATATTCTTCATATGAGTATTACTGTAACTATAAAAATTATTTAGATTTTTATAACCAATAATACAGGTGTTTTATTTGCCAACTGCAACCAACAATGTAAGCCATACCATAAATTTAGGTAATTTATTATATTTTATTAAGACATTCAAAACTGAAAATTTCAAAAGAATTGATAAAAAAATTTCTAATTCACATTTTGTAGATCAAGCCTAATATGGTTGTCAAACTTTTGTGAGTCGGGACTTCCTAAAAACCTAAATGTTAAAATGGCTCAAGCGCGACACCCCAACACTATTTTTTTCGATGGGGAGGTGGGAATTAAAAAACAAATCAAAATAAACTACTACTGTAAATTAAATAGAACAAATTATTAGTCAAATTTAATAAAACCTCTAGTTTTGTTTAAAATTAATTAATAATTAAACAATTTAAAACAAAACAAGAGCTTTATTAAATTTGATTAATATAATGTCCTATTTAATTTACAATAGTGACTTATTCCAGGTGGTCATTTGTCTGGCAATACCTCATGTCAAAAAACATAATTGGATAAAATTTAAATTCTATTTATACAGTAAAACCTGTCTTGAGAGACCCCTGCTATTAGAGACCACCTGTGTTTAAAGACCACAATTTCTTTCACCAATCATTTTTTCACACAAATGACCTCTTATTAAAGACCACCTCTCTAACGTGACCAGTGGCCAGCCTTTTTAAATTCCAAGCATTGAATTCAGCCTTTTTT
>PXIH01S0007648.1:22921-35015 GCA_003024985.2 Euperipatoides rowelli | reverse complement strand
AATAAAAAGTTACATGCCCTTCGGGCATGCTTAGGGAAGCCTNAACATTCCCGAGAGATATTTAACATNCCCCGGGCTAACGGGCATGCTACTATTTCGAGCTCTGAAAACTGTCCAATAAAAAGAAACTCAACTTAAGTAGGATGTTTTGTAACTACTTCTCACCTTATTATGCAACTATCACATAATTTCCAGAAGTTATGAAATATTTTTCATATGCTAAGCAGATTTAGAACTACTTTAGCTTTATAATGGCCTTTTTTGTTCAAACTACATTGTGACAATCGCTAGTATCGATACAAACATTTGTGATAAATTATTAGAAATTGATAAAACTACAAGTAATTTTCATTTGTAGTGCATCAATTTTTAAAGCTTCATAATAATAAATTTGTTTAAATATGAAACATGAAAAATATGTTTTTTCTTTTCTTTTCTATGTGATCATTTCAAAACTGCTTAAACTCAATAAAAAATAAATAAAGATAGTACAAGGCAAAATATAAACTTTACCTTCTTCACTTTTACTAGTTTCTTCAGAGACTTTATGTTGAAAACTTTCCAATTCTAAAACAAAAGTTAAATATTTCTCTTTATTAAGAATTATTACAAACTTTCAAATGACTTATTCAACTAATTTTAAATAACCTACCAATAACGGATTGTGGGCGAAGTTTCCTACCCATAACACTTTTTCTTTTAGTAGATAACTCTCGAGTAACCTAAAAAAACACAAGAAGTTTTTGAGAGAGATAAAATAATATAAATATACAGTATATTATATACCAGGGTGTCAACTAATTTTTACATAAGATCTACTATGCCAGTAAAAAATCCATCCATGAGCTACTCTTTCAAAAATTTTACAGGAAGGGGGGAGGAGAGGCAATAGGGCATAAACAAAAATTTTATTCATACTTTCAATTATGATCCAGGTTTATTCTGGTAAGTTTATTTTCATGTTAGTATTTTTTTATTTTAGTTCAAGCGGATAGTTTTTCTAAGTATGGTACTTGCAGGGTTGTTGTGTTGTGTAAGAAACTAATTTTCTTTTCTTGATTTGGTGTTTTTGGCCCCAAAAAGGCTTCCCTTATAGATTCTTCACCTTGAAAATACCATCATTTTGGTGCTTATGGCCCTTAATCAATGCTCTAATATAGGCTGCCTCATAGCTTTTAGGTCATCTTCACAATAATATATTTGCAGTGCTTGGATTGTTAGGGGTCTGTTTTTGCTTAAATCTTCTCTAAGAGAATAAAAATGCAATAGACTTGTTTAATTGTACTTTTAATTATTTGAAAATACAAATATTTTTACGAGTATACTTTATATATATTATAATGGCTTTGTCTATTATAATAGCCAAACCATTACAATATTGCGGTTGCAGGTAAACACAACAGGAACAAAAAACTGGCAGGTAAAATATTTATTTATTTTGATGGTTCTATTCTACGTAATAATAATTAACAGAAAACTCTCCTTCTAGACAACAGCAGCGAAATAGTGTTGAGGAGGCTACGAACCAAGGGGTTGCATCCTTAGCTTACAATAAGAAAATAAACAATGTAAATCATAACACAGATAATTGTTCGCTAGAGTGTAGCCTCTAATATGCGAACATAGCAAAGTTGTATGGGCGATCTCCCTTTTATATTACGGGGAGATCGTGCATACAAATTAACAAATGAATAATGAATTGAATAATTAATTAGCAAGTTCAAGTGAGATTGGATATTTCAAGAGATAATTAAGTTCAGCAATTTGTGAGATTGCTCTAATACACGCTTTATGAATGAGATGGAGTTCATGATTGAAGTATTAAGAAAATAATTATACCTTGAAATAACTCAGTTGTCTTTTGAACACACTAATTAAAAGATAATAAATAAATAAATAAAAATGAACTCAACAAAGGAGTTTGTCACAATATACAGTATGTGTGTATGTAAAGAAATGTTATATTGTATAAGTATTATCTTAATGGTTATTTCTTTCCCTGGTTGTTTTATTTTATCTTTACATGTGAGATAAAATTAAACTTTTCTTTGTTTTGTATATTTGTAAATATTTGTTATTGTTCTTAGATGAGAATGATATTTTTCTTATTTGCCTTGCATTGGTTAGATAAGTTTTTTTTATTATTATTATTCAAAATCTAAATTTTATCTATTAAAATTTTAGTAAGTTTTTTTTATCGTTAGATGGCACTAGAAGTGGGAGTCGTCTTGAAAGTTTTTTTTTTTTGGATTGTAAACACGGCGAGTATGGCTGTGTTATTTATGATCGTCTTATTCTTTCCATTAAGAATAAGATTTATACAGGCATTAAGATATTTTAAATGCTTGAATTTTATTTAGAATGGATTTTATTTTATTTCTTCTTCAATTGTTTTAGTTTAAATCAGCTGTTTATTCTGTAAACTTGGACTTTATTAACCACAGCAAATAAATCCTTTGTATTGATGACGCCGTGCCTGAGTTCTGTCACTGTATTATTAAATCCTCAAACTGTGCAATATAATTTCAAGAAGCAGATTACATAAATCCTTTCTTCAACCTGATGAAAACTTGTTCAAATAATGGACCGGAACAATATTCAATATTCAAGCATCTGAAGCAACCGACCGTCATGAAATCCAATATTGTATCACCTCTACAGCTCAGAAATCATTCAAACTCAGTATCCAGTTAATTTATTTTGTATTCAATCGCAGCATTCAGCAGGAATATTTGTGTCATATTCTAANTAAGATCTTTACAATTTTCTTTCCTAGTCAATAAAGCTTGAGGCCTAACTTTTGATCTAATTTTGGTTAACCATTTAAAATATAAAATTTCATTTAAATTTTAATCATGGCGCTTTTCACTTACGTTATACGTTCTTGTTTACCATTGTAAAATAATATTTTTTTAATTAAGGGATATCCCAATCTCAATATACTTATACAAAATACAATTTAAAATTACCATAACATTTCATATTTATACAATAAATAAATATGCTGATTTTGATGTTAAACTTTTGTTGAATCATTTTTATCTTATTTTATTTTAACTTTTAATGTTGGCTTGTACGAGTGGGGCTCACAGTTCTTTGATCACATTATCGTGTATGTAAAGGCCAAATTATTGCACTATAATCCTTGTGTGTTCTCATAAGTAAAACCGGGCCTACATTAAACTAGCGAACGTAGCCAATGGATTTTTTAAACATAGTATGCACAACTTTTGCTCTTCTAATTAGATTTTAATCAAATTTTAGTAATACAAATTAATAAATTTCAGACAAATTTTATTATTATGCACACATTTTTACCATGATTCCCAATCTATAGTTTGCCATCTAGCGATTTAAAATTCAGAAACATTACCATCTGTTATAACCCAAGAAAATCAACCAAACTGTATAGTGTAAATCCTGTAGAAAGTGGTCAAAGTAGTCTGGTAAGTTTGTGCACAAATTGTTCTATAAATGATACAAAAATAGTACTGTTGGAGATCAAACTCCTACCCACTTGAAAAAGTCGGGCAATACTACAAAACCAAAAATATTTTATTTATATTGTAAAAAATATGACACTCATTTCAGGATTGTTGGCATGCAACAAAGGTGAAGGATAGTAAGAGTGTTCAGTGCCTGTGTCTGATGGAAGGCATGGGGGCGTTAAACTAGAAACCTCCTTGTTCAATTTAAATACAAACGTTCGGGCTCAGGAAAGTGATTTGGCTTTAACAAACCTATGCACAAAACCAGACATGGACACTGGTCAAACAAATCCTAAGTTAAACAATTTTTTTTTACAGAAAGAATACAAAGTTTGTCTTGCTGAACAAGCTCTGGCAATAAAGCAAATCTTAACCAATATCGGGGATAATAAACATAGTGTTAAACCAATTAACAACATAAATACAAATTGCAAGAAAATATTTGCAAAATTTTTTATTGACAATTCTTTACCACTTATAGATATAAATTATCAGGGTGTTACTTACACTGCCTTAATAGATACAGGTGCATCCATTTCAATGGTAAGTTCTTCTGTATTAAGAGGTAAAAAGGCTGAATTTACTAGAAGCATTAAACTTGCTTCAACTATTGCTTCAAAGGGGAAATTAGCAAAATTGACAAAATTGTCAATCCTTATAGAAGATGTCTTCAGTCACAATTTTTGTTTATTTAGGTTCCAACATCAAACCAGTTACCACATAATGCAAATGTAGATATGACCGATAAAATTTTACAATTATCCCAACACAATCATAATACAAAATTTTCAACAGATTATGATTATAGTTTTTTTAACAACACAATCAATGAAATAGACCCTAAATTAAAACAAAAAAATAAATTTGATCAACTGAATGTTGGTGTGATGTCCGGATGTACAAGGAAGAAGTTTAGAGATATGACGAGGATGTTTGATGACATGTTGATGGAGGATGTCACCAAATTAAAGGGATGCTCCCTTACTCCTNTGAAACCCAAATTTACGTAAGATGTGCCAATTTACAATAGGCAATATAAAATCCCTCATAGTATGCTTGGTCCTATAAAGGCCAAGTTGGATGAATTTGAAAAAGCAGGAATAATTTCTAGAGGGGAATCGGATTACAATGTACCACTTTTAGTATAAAAAACCATTGGGGGACATTAGGGTTGTACTTGATCTGATGCATATAACAAAATAACTAAACCAATTGACTATCCTCAACATAACATTGTCAATATTCTCGGACTACTCAATGGGTCAAAAGTGTTTTCAAAAATTGACCTTAACAATGGTTATTATCAGATAGTTCTTGATAAATCTGTCCGTGATCACTATTGTTTCACCTTGCCCTGGGGGTGCTATAAAATGAATAGGATGGTTCAGGGAGCGAGAACATCGTCCACACATTCCAGAAGGTGATGAACAAGGTGTTGGTAGACGAGATTTCTTCGGGAACTGTCTTGTGTTACCAGGACGATATCCTAGTTCACTCAGCTAAAGAGAAGAACATTTAAAAATTCTTCAGATTCTGTGCAAGAAATTACAATCCGTCAATCTGGCAGCTCACCCTTCAAAATGTTTTTTTCCCAAAGTTAGTAAACTTATCTGCATAGATTACTTCAAATATAGCTGTTAATTGGTTAATAGTTGTGCTGATGGAAATGTCAAAATCCTCAAAAATTATCAATCAGGTTTATTCTACCTCTTTATTATCATTAGGGTTGGGTCCTATTTATTTATTGCTTAGTATACTATAAATTAGGTTCAGCCTTGGGTGAAGGTCAGGACTGTAAATAAAAAAATAAGATTGCCAAACCATTTAGTTTTGGGAGTAATCCGTCCGTGCGGATGTTTATCTCCAGATACTACTCAAAAGGAGGCTGAGCGAGTTATTTGCAAATTATTTATTTTATTAAACTTTGATGCCATCCCATAAAAATTGTCTCTAAAACTCACACCATCCCATGATTCTGACTATAAATAGTACGGTAAGCCCTAAATATAGGAATTAACTTTCTACTATCAAAATTCTAATAAAATGGCAATATCTAATTTTAATTAAGCAAAACTATTAGTTTTAGCATTCCTCATTAATAAATTTACAACATTCTAAATAATATTACCACAAATCATTTGGCCCAATTAAAGAACTAGAAACTTTTTTTTTTCTTGCAACCAATTTCAGTTATTAAATGATAAATTTATTTTAGAGATCAGCAAAATAATAAAAATATTTTGTTTTGTATAGATACAATTATTTTATCAATCAAAAATGCAAGAACAAGAGCCTATAAAACAAATAAATTAGCAAACCAACATCAAAACTGACCGGTGAATCTGGCTTCTCGGCATCTTCCTTATTTATGATGAATTCTTTTTTCGAATCTGAATCTAGGGAATTTGATCTCTGATTTAATCCATTTCCTGAATTTTTGTTGTTCCTGTGCTCCATCTTTACAGAAAAGAAAAAAAAAAGGAAAGAAAACAATTAAGACAAGAAAATTAATTTGAATTTGTGAATAAGACTAGTTTGGCCATTGCCATTTTTCACTTAAGCGATAAAACTAATAGATTGACTATTAATCGACTGAGTGCAATTTGTACTTTCATAATAATTATATTACATATGTTGCATCAGAGAGGATCAAAAGCATTGAAGACAAGATCTACTATTTCACTCGTACATTTAAAACATTTTTCTGCTTTGTCATATTTACTGTAAAGAATAAGTCTATTATCAATCTCTCTGCTTATTCGTCTAGAAATATTTTTTAGCCTATGGTGAATTTTACTTTCTAGGAAGAATTTAAATAATATTTACTTACTGGGTAGGCTATCTTCTTTGTTTTGTTATAAATACATTGCGGAGTCATGTACATATGGTCACTATTTTTCATGTCTCTAATAGCCTCATGTAAAAGTCTTGCGAAAATAGAGAATACATAATACAATTTTTGATAATCCTTTATAACATGGTTTAAAATTATTATTGAGAAACCTTCAAGAAAAAAAAGCTAAGTTGAAAACATGACAACTGTCATGGCTTGTGTTATGGTCCCGTACTAATGAATTGAGATGTTATACTTCTACTTTATTTGGCGATAAATAAATTCTTCCTAGGCCAAAAATATAAAAAGATTATAAAAGAGATTGTTAATAGGCAAAAAAAGCTTATGATAATATTTCCTGTAAAGTGTCACGGTGTTCCAATGTACAGTAAAAGAAAAGATCATGTCTGCTACAGACTTGATCACTATCTGATGCATATATCATTATAAATTAATTATGGAAATGCAAAATATGAGGAACCATGTAAATGGATTAATCCTTTGATAGGATGATTGTCTGTCGAAAATTATTTTTTCTCTTCACAAAAAAGCTAAGTGAAGCTTCTAATTCAAAAAACAGCACAATCCCGCATTGAATATCTCATGAAAAAAACTAAGTTGACTGCACAGTTCAATTCCATGTCTCCTACACTGATCAATCATCTAATGCAGCCATACTCAACTTTTTTTCCCCCTGGGCCACATACACTACATTTGTTTGCAACATCAAGCGGGCCGTAACATGATATATCAACGGTCGGCAACCAGTTGGTGTCACATGAAACAAGCTCTTTTAAAAAAATGGCTACAAAAAAAAATAGCCTGTGCAAGCACAGAATTATGAACTTCGCATGCATATACACTTTTCTTAAGTTCAATAATTAATTTTTAAAAAAAATTAAACAAGACTAGAAATGGGTGTGTCCATGAAACTAATTTAAAGTGTAAAATGATTATTTTGCTATTTGAATTCTAAATAATTTAAATTTACCTTTTAGCGCACAAAACTGTATTTTAAAAAACTGATCACGGAGGGGCATAGTTTTATCCTAGTATTACCCATGTGAGCGCTACCACGTTAGTTTGTGAGAATTTAAGTGTTGTCCGTGTCAGCTTAACCGTTATTCAATTGTTGCCGCTAATTTCAAGATTTTAAAAATTTAAATTCATGACTGCGTTTCGGGATGCATGTAAAATCTTGGAAGGCCACATGTGGCCCGTGGGCCGCAGATTGAGTATGGCTGATCTAATGGATTAATCTGACTCAGCTCTTCTCATTTAGCTTAGTACTCAAGTTTGGAATAAGAATCATGACGTTTGCACAGAGCAGAAATGTTTCCGATTATTGGTGATTGAAAATTTCATTTCTGCTATTTATTCATTCATTTCCCATCACATACTGTATATGGTACTTTAAAAAATACAATGTGTTCACAGATCACAATATAAGGATGAAAAAAGATTTTTTCTTCTAAAAAAATCAACTGAGTGATCAATATATTTGCATTTAATTATTTGAAAAATTTTCAAGTTTAATTACAGCATATATTCTCAGCTAGCTAAAAGTTATTTTTTCCTTACTTACAAAAACCCATAATTCTCTGCTGCTGTTTATAAATAATAAATAAATATCATGGAGGTAAGATAAGAATTGAATTTGTAATTTAATATTAAAGTATTCGATTGAGAAAATAAATATATACATTTTCTTTTTAGTGTAAAACCATTACTGGAACAAGAAGTATTGAATAATTCCAATGTTGCTATTAATACAAGTTGGTACTAAACACGGTGTATCATACTCTGTGTAGGCCTGCTAAATACTAGCCTATTTCTTCCTGCTGGTGTTTTTTTTTTTTAATTTTTGCTAGGCCATGATACCGTTATCATCATCCTCGTGTTGTTTTTCGCAACCTCATGCGATCTAACTTGTTTTCGGATGTGATTAATTTAATTTTAAAGGAATAATTAATACTTGTTCTGAACTGGTAAAAAGTTTGCTACCTTATGTTTAAGTGTCTATCCAACAATAATAATAATTTATTTTTCAATGTAATGTTTTTCCTATCTGCTATGCCCATAAAATCATGGCGGTTGTGAGCCAGCTCTAACTTTGGAACCTTTGTAATCTGAAAAATCAGTTATTAAAATATATACTGATAATTTTCAACATTTAGCTAAACTTCCAAAAAAAGTTTTTAGTATAATCCATAATTAGTTTTTATTTTTATTCCTTTTTTTTTTTTTCCTTCCCGCTGCCTTAGGCTGCTACTATGTATATTTTGATTTCCGGTATATTGCAAATTTTATAAGTTTACCTATCGATTATTTATAAATTTATATTTATTCAATTATCTAAATGTTAATAGTAATAATAATTATTATTCATTTTAATATAAATTTCAACTTCCCTGAATTTTCTTGAAGTTTCCAAGATGTCAGTCAATGTTCACCGGCGCCATGCCTTCGCTTTAAATCTGTCCTAAACTCTTTATCCCTCTCTCTTGCCTAATATTTTAATTTTATTTTAATTAACTTTATATATCTAACTAAACTAAACTTAAGGCATATTTTTGACAATTATATAAAAACTTTCCACACTTTCTCCTCAGCCTTTAGCTGATGAAGATAGCGAATATTCTAGTTTAATATAGCATGCGCCATTTGTTTCTCAACACCTACATAACAAAATATCTCCCCAAGTGTATACAATAGACAATGTTGTTTTATGGGGGAGGAGTTAAAGACAAATATTTTAAAAATTGAATTGTAAATGATTTTTTTTTTTTTTGATGAATTTTTTTTTTCCCTTGTTTACATTTTGGGGTTTTAAGGTTTTTAAAAAAAAAAAAAAAAATTTTATTTTTTTTTTTTTTNAATGATTTTTTTTTTTTTTGATGAATTTTTTTTTTTTGGTTGTTGAGCTTTTTTTTTTGATGAATTTTTTTTTTCCCTTGTTTACATTTTGGGGTTTTAAGGTTTTTAAAAAAAAAAAAAAAAATTTTATTTTTTTTTTTTTTTTTTTTTTTATTTTTTTTGGTTTATATTTTTTTTTTTTGGGTGGTTTTTTTATTTTTTTTTTTGATGAATTTTTTTTTTTTTTTTAGTAAAAATCTTTGAAAAATCAATAATAATAAAATCTTGTTACATTTGACCTTTAAATAAATGAAGCAAAAATTCCTATTTAATACTCACTAATATTTTGTAACTTTTGGTTAAGGATTCAATTACTTCATCAAGGATTTTATCGGAGACATAGGCAGCCACAGCCAAGTTCAATTCACTGTAAATATATAAACACAAATTAATTCAGATGGAACCAAAATGCAATGAAGAAAAGAAATCTGAGCAAGTAATTCTTTTAGATAATGGAAATAGTGCCAAATTTATTTAGCCATCAACATAGGTGTCAGTACCAATAAATTAAAAAAAAAATAATCCTTAACATACAGAAATAATTTATAAGAAGAAAAAAAATATGCTAATTGATTTATTTATTAATATATTCAATTAAAATAAACTAAAAATGAAAGCTTAATTTTATCTCTTGAGGTGAATTTAAAAATAACATTTTCTACAAATCATGAAGTGAATATAAAATAAAGTTAGAAATAGTACACATACCATAAAAAGAAAACACATTTAAGTAAAGGTCAAAGTTCACTTCATTAAAAAAGGAGCACTAAAAGTTTGTTTGATAAGGACATAATGTATAAATATATTTTTTTAAATAAGAGTTTATAAATTTTCTAAAATTAGTTCTATAACATTTGTTCATCTATTAAATAAAAATAAATCTAATTATGGGATAACACTGATATATAAGAAAGTTATTTTTGACATTTTCTTCCATCTATTTATAATTTTGTGCAGCTGATACCATTCAATCTTTACCTGACTTTGTTGAGGATGTCAGCGCCCCCGTTCTCCACAATGCAGTGCTCAATGAAATCCTTTGGTATTACACTCTTGTCAATACACCCCTGCATTATCTGCTCTTTGACATTCTGAAAGAAAGAAAAAATAAAGTAAATTAAGCATCACATCTAAAAACAATTATGCAGTATTAAAAAAAGAAAATAAATATTATTGTATTTATAGTGAAATTTATATTCAAATTCTTTTTATTTCTAATCTTTTTCTTTCTCATCTAAATATGTAAACATATGTTTACATATTTAGATGTGAGCCAGTTATCCTCTTCCCTGTCAAAAAAAAAAAATTGAATATTTATTAATTGTAAATACTGTAAATGATTAAAAATGATTGAATTCAACTGTATATAAACTTAATATTTTTTCAATTTATTTAAAATTACCAAACTTAGCCATTTGGCAAATAGGAGCATAAGTACAAAAAATATTATTTTACATATTCTTTTGTTATATACTGTAGTTGACCATGGATCTATTGTAATTCTGAACTTTGTTTTTTATTTTACTTCCTTAATTTACACTAGATGGCAGAAGCAAATGAAAATTGAGCTTGACAAGAATGTTTTGCATCACTGGTTGTAGTGAGAAATCATTGCAATGGCTGATATTATAGTAGATTAGGGATTCCATATGTCCCATATAATACAGGATTGTACCGTATTTTATAGAAGTGTCCCCTTGCCCTGACAAATGTTGTTGAAATGCTAAAATGTCCCATATTTTGATATTGGTTATCCCTTATTTCATAAATTTATATGTGTGTGAATAGAATACATTACTTTAACTTTAACCTCCAACAGTGTTTGTGGGCTTATTCGGTTCAAAATACAAATTGAGCCTATACCACTTCACGGCCGATGCCGATATACCTCGGGCATTATTATAAAGACGTGCATCCTATCCCCGAGATAGATCGGTCATTCAATTTTCTCTCATATATTTTTATTTTTAGTAAACGCATAGGCTACAGTACTGTAGTTATATAACTTTAATATATGGGCAGTTTAAATCATTTTTAATGACACATTTATAATTTGTCGACTTTAATGAGTTGCACAATTTTATTTGTTTTCCTTGTTTGTTTAATGCGGGTATAGCACATAAGAGCTTTCCCAGTTGTCTGTGTTTGAAAATGAGCGCACATGCTTATCATCTGACCAAGAAAATGATTTATAATTTCAATACAAACTAATAATATTGTAAATATTAAAAAAAAAAATATTTGACTGTTTATGAGGAAGGTATACAGGCACAAGGTACCGAGCTCCAGTAAGGTCACTTCAATTTGATATAATCTACAGTAAATAATTCTACAGACACTTTGATTGGCTGTGTAACGGAAAACAATCATATACCGTAAATGGCAGCATGTGGTGCACATCTATGAATAAATCCTGATTATAATAATTATTTCTGAGATCTATTTAAAAAAAAACATATTGTGTTTTTTTTTTAATAGGCACATTAAATATCTTTTTTTTTTTTAAACAAAGCCTGCGACTTAATTTTTTCCACACTAATACAATAACTAATTAGTGTTAAGAATCTCAAAAATAAAATATGAACAAAATTAAGGAATAACATGTGAGATCTATTTTTAAAAAAAACATTTAAAAGAGAGTACTTTTTTTTTGTTTTTTTTTTTTGGTTTTTTAATAGGCACATCATCTTTTTTTTTTAAATAAAGCCAGAGACTTAATTTTTTCCCCACTAATAGAATAACTAATTAGTATAAAAGAATCTCAAAAATTAAAATGAAATGAATAAAATTAAGGAATAACATTTTTTTTACAAAAGCTAAATTATGGCAGTATGGAGGGCTTGACAAATAAAAAAAA
>PXIH01S0007635.1:16730-27133 GCA_003024985.2 Euperipatoides rowelli | reverse complement strand
TTGTTTTACCTGAGGCAGAAGTTGAAATTAAGAAGGTATCAACAGAAAAAGAAATGGTGACAGTTGAAGAAATAGAGCCTTTAGAAAAGGAATCCCTAAGAGAAGACATAGAGGAGGTTGAAGTACCCACTATTGCTGAAGATATTGTTGAAGTTTCCAAACCTGAGAAAATTTTGACTGAAATTGAACCCACAATTCCTGAAGAAATTGAAATAACTGCACCGGAGCCTGAAATTGAAGAAGCCAAAGAAGGGATTGAAAAAACAATTGAAAGTATACCACCAGAAACTGAAATTGACGAAGAGATAATATATAAGGTAGAAAAAAAGGAAATAGTAGAGGCAGATAAGGTACCATTAAAAGATAGAATTGAAGAGCCAGTTTTGGAAGAAAAAGTAGAACTAGCAGTAAAAGAACCCACAATTCCTGAAGAAATTATATCTTCGTTCAGTGTAAAACTTGATCATGATTCGATTCCTGATTTCATTCTTCCATCATCATTTATACCTTCACATTCTAGTCATCATAAAGAAACTACAGAAACTCTATCTTTAAAGTTTGTCTCCCCTAAAAGAGAAATCTTGTTTGCAAAAGATGAACCAACCCCATTTGAGATGGATAAATGTTCTGCATATCCACCTGAAAGTTTGAAAATAAGCAGTGATGTAGTCATTAAAAAATATGAGCATAAACAAGTTTTAAAACAAACTGAAATGATACATTTTCAGAAAGAGGAGGAAAACGCAGAACATAGAGAAAAATTATTGCTGGATAGTGTTAGTGATACTCTTCCTTCTAGGGAATCAAGACAATTTTTTAAACAAGATGTTTTTACTTCCGACATAGGCAAAAAGTTTGATTCACTTCCTCTACATCCTGAAACCACAGAATCCCAAAGAGAATCTTATGTAATTGATTCTATTAGTACCGTTATTTCAGAATTATCTCCAAAAGTTACATTTTCTATTGGTCCACCCGAAGATGAAGAAGAATATTTAGTCCCAGCACGTATTGACACAGAGTTTATATTTTCTTCTGATTTTGGTCACACTGAATCACTTGGTGCTGACAAATTTCTATATTTAGAAGACCCTAGAGCTATTGCAAAAACCTCAGACGTTGATATTGTTTCATCTGCAGTTTTATCTGATCAAAGTAGTATTCAACCTTCTGATGAAAATGAATCTTTCTCCATGTCTGGATATGATGAACATTATTCTTTTTCAGTTAATAATACTCTTGGTAGTGGTCTTGAAGATATCAATGAAACTGGGGAAATAAAATTTTATAAACATATTTTTGGTGATGACATTTTGGAAAAAAATCTTGAAGACTCTAAAGTAGAAGAATTTTTTAGCAGTTTAGATACTAAAACTGAGAGCAGTGTTTGTTATCCACTTGAGAAAGTAAGTGGAATAATACCTGAAACTGATTTAGAAGAATGGTTTATTCCAGAAGGTGAAATTTCTATGCCTGATGCCGTAGCTGATAAATTTTTAGCTGAACCTGATGGTGAAGATTTTCCAGCTTCTGAAGAAGAAATGGATGAATTACCCCTTTCAGAAACTGTTACCGAGTTATCTTCATCCTTGGACCATTTTTCAAAAATTGATTTTGATATTGATGCCTCTCAGTTTGATGATAATAAAAAGTCTAAACTCCAGATTGAACAACTTAAAAGTGTGTGCGCATTATTATCTGATTCAAAGCAAGATTTAGTGGATATGGCTTATAAAGAAACCACTCAGTCAGAGCCATCTTTTATATCTACAATAACTCATTTAATGGAGGAAAGCAAAATTGCTAAGGATGAAACTCAAACTGAAGAAGAAGAAGGTTATTTCACTCCTCCAACTGATCTAGAGAGTGAATTTCTGAATGACTTTACACTTGAATTAAAACCTAATCTAAATATGATGGCAGAAACATTAGAGACTATGAAGCATTTAATTGATGGTAATTTGCAGGAGTGTTCATCACCAGAGTCTGTAATTCTTAAAGATCTTGAGGATAGTCCAGAAACTGAAAAACATGTATCTGAAACTCGTAAAGCTGACAAATTGTTCAAAGAAATACTAAAAGCAGAAAATGTATGCAATATTCAGAAAGAAATTGATAGTGATGATACTTTACAGGATTTTGAAAAAACACTTTCCAAAATAATAGAATCCGAATGGTTTTCATTATCTGAAGAGATAAAATTTTCAAGAGAAATGCATTCCAGTTATATTAAACAAATAGAGGCTATGCGAATAGAAGTTGATGCCGAGCAAAAAAAAGGTCAAACTGATTTTGTTCCTGATACTGAATGTCCAAAAGAAGCAAAATTAAATGAAATTGAAGAAGAGTATGAAAAGGGTAGCATGGAAATGTTAGAATCAGAAACCAAAAAATCTGATATTGAATTTCATGCAATTCACTTTGAAGAATTTGATGTGTGTGATGATTTTTCTGATAAAGACATTTGCTTTTCTAAAAATATAATTACTCAAAAAGAAGAAACTGAAGATTTGATTAGTCCTCAAGAAAAGGAATGGTTAGAAAAACCAGAGAAAGAAATTGATTTAACATCAGATCAAGTTTATAAATTTGAGGAGGGATCTGAAGACCAAGCTAGTTTACCTGAGACAGACTTATTGGATGAACTAGGCCATAGTTCAATTAAAGAGACAGATGGATTATATCACTTTGATACAGATGAGTATGGTGAATTTGAATTGTCTGATTGGATGTCAGAACAAAGAAATCTTCTGGTCAGTTCTAAAGAAAAATACTTTGACTCTTTCAGTAGGTTAGACTTGGAAACAGATTTAACTATAGATAAGGAAAGAATGAGCACAGGTTTTGTTGATGAAAAATCTTCACCGAGGGATTCAGATCAGGAATCAGTAGTTCATACTCTATCTGATGAAGATTTTTCTAATATTATTGCAAAAGAACTGTCTTTTCCTTCAGCTGAAGAAAATATTGTAACCACTAAATCAATACCTGAAGATTTTACTTCAGAAAAATCATCAGGGATGGAAATGTTCCATTTTTCCAAAATTCATAAGCAAGATTCATTTAAATCCACTACTTATGAAATTCCTGAAGCAGTGAAGGAAACTATTGAAATGGAATATACAAGAGAAGATGGTGCATTGGTAAAACGTCAATTAATAACTACTACATTAAAGCAGGAAAAGCAGTTCCATCGGATTCGTGTTCTTGGGCCACAAGGAAAAATTCTTTATCACTATATACCTGTTCAAACTGAAAGAGAAGATGCAACTATTTCCTCTAAAATTGAAGGTTTACCCATCGAAGGATACAATTTTGTTGAAAGGGAAGATATTCCTGAAAGAGTTACTGAAATTATTGATGAACAATTTACTTCTGATAATGGAGCAGAAGTGAAGAAGAAAACTGTAACTACTACTGAAAAAGAAGAACACCGTACACTTACTTTTATAATCCCAGAACAGAAGACAGATAGTGAGATAGATATTTCAAAGAAAAGTGAAGAATTTGAATTTAAGCCCAAACAATATGATTCTTCAATGACAGATTATAATTTATCTGATAATATATTGGCTACTTCTTATAAAGGATATGTTACCAATGATGGTAGTTTATTGTTACATGATGTTCCCAAGGAAATTTACAAAAAAGATATTTGTGCAACACCAGATGTTACAGAAGAAGGTTTACCTAGTACTGATATTTTAATTACATCTACTCCTGAAGACACAGAGATGACTGAAGATGATGATCAGTGCTTTGCCTCTGATTCCGATGATTTCACTGAAATTGCTGGCTTTGAAGAATTAGATAAAGATGTTTTACCAACAAAGATCAGTTCTCTTTATTGTCCTGAAGAAATTATTGAAGAGCACTTTGGCACCAAATCTGCAGAACAAGCTGAATTTAAAATTGGGAAACTTTACAAGACAACATCAACTAAAGGTATTTTAATGTTTGTATAACAAAACAACATACAGACATCTTAATACCTTGAATTAGCAGAATTATTATCTCATTTGGGTTTATTTATTTTCTTTTTAATATTTTTAAAAGCACGCAAAATATATCTATTTCAACTTGCGCCTCTCTGAAATGGATTGCTTTTTTATCAATTACTTGTCATGTGGTATACTAGATTCCTTTCAATGTCATAACTTTTGTTTTGTTTCTGTCTTCCAAGTCCTGAGGCATGTTCCGTTGAGAAATATGTTATCGCCTTTGCATGAGTCAATAAATTATGAAATGGGGCAACACTTATTTTATTTAAATTAAAATTTTAATGGGAAAAAAAATTATAATACAGGCCACAAGCTCTTTTAGTGCACTTAAATCCCTATAAATTATTTATCCAACAATTATCATAATCTTGAATTCCATCTCTAACATTCATCACATTAATTTTAAACAATTTAAAATTTACTTAGAATGGACAGAAACTGGTGAAACCGGATTTGTTAAGCGAGTTGTGAAGAAAGTTTCCTACTCCAGCTCACAAGCCGAACAGGCAGGAATGACTGCCAGCCAAGGTATTTTTTACCGTCTTTATAATATTCTTAATATTATCCACTATGAATAGCCAGTTTCAGAACTTTGTAGTTATTCCATAAATGACGTTTATAAATTTGAGAATATTATGACAAATTTGTCATGCTCATCTAATATATTTTATAACCTCAAATTGCTGACGTTATATTTTTACAATCATGAAAACCGATTGACCTTGCCACCTTTTCATATTTTCATTATATAATTTAAATGCCTTAACATTTTAAGGATTACCTTCGGCCATATTAATGAGTTTACTTTCATTACTATGCTCTAAGTAATATAGGATTTAAAATATTGGAATAATTTTTGTAAAGATGAATTTTATTTTTATATCAATGCATTTTTATCTGTCAGAAACCAAATAATCCTGAAAATGTATGAATCAAACTTTTTATTGTAGCAAGTGAAATTACTTATATCCTTCTTTAATCAATGAAACTTTCATTGAATTTAAGTTTGCAAAAATTGTAATGATACCTGCAGATTTTCTTTAATATTACTTTTATAAAGTTCAAATTAACTTTGGCCGTTGGAACATTATTGTTTTTCAAAATAAGTTTTAAGATTGTAGAGTACTTGTAAAATGCAGGTGATCAGTACAATTATATCCAGTGCTCCATAAACTTAGCCAAGTTTTTGTTGTAGTGTTTGGCCAAGATCTGATAAAGGACAAAGACAAGGAAGCAGCTTTATCTTCAGGTATTTGACATGACACTGACATCAATTTTTTTTCTCTGAGTAATTACTGTCGGTGCATGTCTCACATCTTCAAAAATATGCATGTTTCATCAACAAAAATCAATAATTTCAGTTTTCCTTTTACATTTTAGCTGCAGCTTAGAGCACACAACAAAACGCCAGCAACAATGCATGTAACTTAACATCCAATTATTTTACAGCATTTTTTTTTTTTTGATATTTCAATTTATCAAAGAAACAAATTCAAAGTATGCGCATTTAACAATTTTGTTTATATTTTTATTGAATATGTTGTTTATGCTGTAAATTCCATTTGCCGCATGACTTGTGCCATTCTACCTACCTTTTTTTTATTTTTTTTATGCATTGCTTAATGTGCCCCTTAGAATATTTCTTACTAATAATGACTGCTTGCTTGAGGATAGGGAGGTGATTACTATTTTACCCTTTATCCTTACACCTCTTTTTTTCTCTTCTCCTCTTTACATGCATCCCTATTGGACTAACAAACAACAAATTGGACTATGTTTAATAAACAGTGGAAGGTTTTGATTCAGAAACTGATAATGATAAACAATTGGAATTATCTAAAACATTACCCATTGGGGGGACTTCTAGGGATGTTGGAGAGATGGAAGAGGATTTTGAATTTGTAGAAATACCTGAATCACTTCAGATGGATTATATCCCTGATATCTCTAAATTTCCAGAAGTTTTACCTGTAATAATAGGAAAGTCTCATGCTCTTGTAAAAAAAGAGGCATTGTTGGATGTTCACAAAGGTGAGAAAGATTTTAAAACTAAAAGTAAAGAAGAAGAACTTGATCACTCAGAAGATGAAAAAGAAAAAGATGAAATGGAAAGTGAATTTTTACTTGTATCATCCATACCAGATAAAACGAAACCTCAGTCACATGATGACTCTCCAGATGATTCTGGGGGACCCACTGGATTGTCTAGAGGATTTAGAATAGACTCCACTGGGTATAAAGAAAGCATTACTGAACAGTTTAAAGAGAATGGGGAAAGTGATCACAAACCATCTGATCATAAAGAACAAACACAGGAATCTGACCAAGATGTATTACTTTCTGATTTTGAATATGACACCACTACTACAGATTCTATAAATGTATCAAAGAAAATTCAATTTTTTGAACAAAAAATTATAAAAAAAGAATTTATCCATGATGAAAAAGAAGATAGACTTGAAAAAGAAACCATTAAAGATCATTTTTTAAAATCTGATGCTGAAGTAAAAAAAAATGAAGACTTAATTGAATTGGGCAAACAGACAGATGATGAAACCAAAAGAAATGAAATTAAAAGTGATGAATTACTTTTATCACCTGAGTGTATAGAAATGTCTGTGGATGAGCCCACAGATCAAAATGAGAGGCTAGTAGAACAAAAATTGGAAGAAATATTTAAAAAAGTTGATAAGGATGATTTTCAAGATGCAAAAGAAATAGAAGAAACAGTTGCCATATCAGAAGATCCTTTTGTCCATAAATCATTGAAACAGCCAGCAATGGCTGCCTTATTTGCAACTCAAATACCTATGGCAAAAGAGGAATTTTCTGAACAATCTGAAAAAAAATTGAGTGATGCTAGTGTTACTGAAAAAATTGTTAAAGATTCGTTTAAGTATATAGAGGGAACATCTGATTTTTTTAAGCAAGGAACTTTAGATGCTTTTTCTTTACAACCGACACATTCTGAACAAAAAAGTGATAGTGAAGAGACAATACAAATGACTCTTCAAGATGTTGATATTTCTAAAGAAATCAGTACAACATTGAAACAGGCTGCACTAGCAGCAATGTTTGTAGTTAAGGACTCTGACAAAGAAAGTGAAGAAGAAAAAGAAGCTAGTGAAGACAGTGAAAAAGGAAGTGTAACGATGAAACAAGCTTTTATGGCAGCAAGATTTATTACAAAAGATTTGGATAAAGATTCTGTTTCTCTGGAAAGTGATGAAGAAAAGGAAGAAATTACTAAGTCTGATGAGGTAATTATATCAAAACCAATTAGACATATTTTAGATGATAAACAACTAATTGAAGAAATCCCTCCTAAATCAATTGAGGAAAAATCAGTTGGGTTTAGAAAGGAAAGTAAAATTACAGAATTAACAAAGGAACTCTATTTTGAAGATAAATCTATTGATAAGAAAGAACCAATATTGATTAAAAAAACTGACAAAATAAAATTAGACTATGACAAAGTTGAAAGTAAAGAAGAAATAGAACATTTTACCTCAAAACATGAAACTGAAATAGATAAAATAGTAACTGATAGTATATTGGAATCATCATATAAAAAAGAAGTTTTTGAATCTAAAACAGACATTGATAAATCTGTAGGTATGAAAACAGCTATCATTGCTACAATGTTTGCATCTGTTAAAGAGCGAGATTCCGAAAGTGAAGAAGAAAAAGAAGTAACTGTTGAAAAAGAAATACCAGAAGAAATGGAAAAAAGTATTTCAATCAAACATGCTGCTATGGCTGCCATGTTTATATCAAGAGAATCTGAAACATCTGCATCTTCTACAGATGAAGAAAAAGAAATAATTTCAAGAAAAAAGTATATAGATTCAGAACATCTTAAAGATTTTGAAAGTATGAAAACTATGAAAGAATCTGCTATTGCAGCATTATTTGTATCAAAACGATTAAGCCCTGCCACTGTTTGTGTGGAAGATGAAGAAAAAGAAGTAACTATTGAAAAAGAATATACTGAAGAGTCTGAAAAAATAACCTCTTTGCAGCCAACTGAGGAATCATTTATTAAAAAAAAAGACAAGGACCCAAAAGAATTGGTGGAAAAATCTGACTTTTCATTAGAAAAAAGTATAACTGAGGACACATCTCATGTAACAATTAAACAAGCTGCATTAGCTACAGTATTTATAGGGAAAGAAGCTGTAAGCTCTCAACATTTTAAGGAAAGTGAAATTAGTGAATCAACGTTAGTCTCAGAAACTGAAGAAATATTCACTAAAAGTGATATTACATCAAAAGATTTTGGGATAGAACAAAGAATTAAAGAAAGAAAAGAAGATAAATCTGTATCAGTTGAAGAATTGTACAGTGATACAAAAAATATAACCGAAGAGTTATTCACAGATGTAGATGATATTAAAAAGACGGATGATAGTACTTTATTAGACTTAACAGATAAAATTCATACAACTTTGAAACAAGCTGGATTAGCAGCTGTATTTATTTCTAAAGAAGATGATTTATGTCAAGAATCAAGTTATGATAGTTCAGAAATCGATTCACATAAAGAAATTGGCCTTAAACCTATACCCTCTGCACCATTATCCACTATTTTTCTTATTGATGAAATTAAAACTATTGAAAAACAAGATTCAGAAGATACCATGTCTGAAGAAGAGATGGTAGAAGTTGCGGATTTACAAAAGGAAATTAATATTAAACCAGCTGCTTTAGCTGCCCTATTTCTTACAAGTGAGACAAAATTTTCAACTGTGCATTCTGATATATCTGATATGCAACCCTTTACTCAATCAGATGATGTGTCAACTGTAACTCTTCCTGATAAATCTTTACTTGATTTAGAGCATTTGGAAACAGATATTGATCCTGCGATGATTGAACCATTAGATCCAGATCTAGATATATCAGAAAAGGAATTGGAAAGTGATGAAGAAAAAGAAATTGATGAGGCCTTTGGAACAGCCAGCATAATTGATCCATTAATTGAAGAACACCAAAAGAAACATATTTATTTAAAACAAAAAATGCCAATAGAAATTGATAAAGATGTAAAATTTGATTTGACAGAACATTTAAAGGAATTAGAAAAAACAGTTCACTATGCCACATCCATAACAGATTCTTTACATTCGCAGCAGATAACTAGTGAACTATCTGAAATGAAATTAATGAAAGGTGAAGAAGCAGAAAAATATAAAATCAAAGATACTGAGGAATTTATTACTGCTGCTATTTCTGATGTTTCTGAATCCATGAAAGGATTTTTTAAAGAATCTGATCTTGAATGCCACTTAGAAGAAAAAGTTGTAGAAAAAATTGAGAAAGTTATTACTAAAATTGAGGATCAGTCATCAGAAATTAAAGATGATAAAAAAACACATATCAAAGGATCAAGGGAATTGTTCCAGAAGCAGATGACCACCAAGGAGTTACAAAAGGAAGAGGATCAGTCTCCAGAAAAATTTGTTCTTGAAACTATTGAATCAGTTCATAAGATAAAATATCAGGAAGAGCAGTTGATAGCCACTTTTGAAAGCGGAACAACAGTTTCCATGCTTGACACTGGAAAAACAAGAAATGGAGACAAAGTTCTGGCTGAAGATCAGTTTGTGGAAGTAAAAAAACAAGAAGAGAGAATTATTGAAATTATTGATGAAAAAAGTGAAAGTGAAATAGATGATGGTACTGAAAAATTTGAAATGGAATCACCAGAAGATGTTAAACCATTACAAAAACATACCGACACTTTTTTATCTGATGATGAAATAGAAGACAATGAAAATGAAATATGTGCAGTTGCAGCAGAACTTGTTGCTAAAGTTTTGGAAAAAACAGTTGACCAGTTGTCATCAGAACATGAACTGGACTCAGGGGAAGAAATAGATATGTTGTATAAATCTGAAATTAGTTCAACAACACTTGAATCAAAGAGCATTAGAAAAGAATTTCATTTTTCTGAAACCAAGAAAGATTCACAAACAATTTTTGCTGCCATGACAAATATCCCTAACATTAAACAAGATACCGCCCTTAGAACCGTCTCTCCAACTCCATACGAAATTGTTCCTGAGCTTAGCTCAGAAAAATCTGAAATCGTTTTAACCACCACTGATGCCATGCAACTGCCCACTGCTTTGGTAACATCCCAACCTCCCTTCCTCCTTGAGCAACCACTAGTAGCTGAACATGTGATAGTGCCTCCCCAGACAAAGGAGGAAGCAGTGAAGTCACAACCACTAACAGGTATAACCTCTAGCAATGCTGTAACAATATTAATCCAACTGCTTGTCTTTTTTCTTTAATTATTGTCTTTTTTTTTTTTTTGTTTTGTTTGTTTTGGGGGCTGCAAAGTATTTATGTTGGCATTTTGCATTCTTCCCTAAATTTTTTTTGTTTGTTTTTATT
>PXIH01S0007623.1:3454-18730 GCA_003024985.2 Euperipatoides rowelli | reverse complement strand
TACTTATACAGTATGAATTGTATATCTTATAATTGAAATATGTCTATTGCCTGCAAAAATATATATATATACAGTATATATATATATTACAAATGGATAATATAATACATATCTAAGATGAAAATATAAACGATAAATCTGGTGATTGAAACATAATTTACAATAAAAAAAAATCTGAAGTTGATTAGTTTTCCATGCTAATAATAATATAAAAATGACATGCAAAGGATAATTGCATATTGTTTAGACTATTTACATCACAGTTTTGAAATGGCGAAAGAGGAAGTGGACTTTCCAAATGTTAGAAAAGCTGGAAAATCCGGATTGAATAAGACTAAAAGATAGAACGGTAGGAAGCAAGTCAAAAGGGTGGTGATGGAAAATGGTAAAAGTGGGGCAAATCAGAAAAAAACAGGCTATAATGTTATAAGAAGAAAATGGCCATCATATTCTCCACAAACTGAATAACAAGGACAAGAGGTGTTGAAACTAGCATGTAAATAAACAGCGCAGGACAGAGCCTATGTTATGGAATAACCAAAACACATGGCTATTACAAAGAGCGATTCGCTGATAAGGAGAAGCTGAACTGGTGATCAGGAAAATTTACATTGATTTACCAGACCCACTGAAATCCTATTTGTGTATTCTATCCTTCATATGATATGGATCNGGATAGGAACTATGATACAAGCCCTCGGATTGTTTATTGTAAGTCTCTTTAATTTTGTACAGTAAGAAATCAACAATATACAATAAACATCATATAAGAGAAAAAAAAAAAGAAACAAAATAAAAGAAATACAAAACAGAATGTATACAATACAAATATTACATAATAAATAGATTATAACCAAAATGCCTAACCAGTAACCTTTATCCAACTTTAAGTGAAAATCAAATATGATGTTAAGAATAATTATCTAGCTACAAATAAAACCAGACCAAAGAACAATATAAGTTAATCTGGGCCCTAGTGCTAGCACGTCATTTCTAAATGTTAGATTTTTTAAATTTTTGTCTTTTCAAGAGAGCTCTATAAAACAAAAATTATTATTCATATTAAATAGGGTAGTTTAGGCAATTTATTATAATTTGTTTGTTATCGTCATCATTACAATAGTAAGTAATCATAGTGGTGAAATTATTCTAAAACCTAATACAAAATATATTATTTTTTTAGTAATTACTAGTAGTCTATATTATAAGGTATTGTTTGGTAAAATTTAGAAACCAAAGTTACAAAACATACTATGTCTGTATCTTAGTAAACATCATTATTTTTTATTTTTGGTATAAAAAATATACGGTAAATGTTTATTACAATGAAGCAGCTAATATAGCCTCTATAACATTATGTCTCGAGTCTTAGCTCTACACTTTTAGCGGCCATATTGCACGATAATCATTGTAGGTGTGCTAAAGTATCATATTTTTATTTGGTCTATTGGATTTGCTAAGTGAATAATTATATAGATTTTTTTTACACTGGTAATGAATGGTAGTATACATTATCCTAGCTTATGGGAGTAAGTGGGTTTCAGATTTGGGGGACTCAACTTTGTATCATTGTTATGATGGTGCACATGGCCATTGTCCTGACTCTGAAATTAGAGGATTATCTCTGCAAATGAACTAGTCAACATGAGAAAACATTATAGTCTATATGGGAGTAGATAGTCCAACCATTATAAACAACATCCAATTGGTATCTACACACCCCGTACATTTATAAATAGCACCCAATGTGGTATTACACCACAACAAATACTATATTGTTATTAATCTTATTATTTTGTAAAATTGTCACGTAGTCTAGTATTCATTAGAAACTTACCTTCTATGGTATACGTCACACAGCACATTTCAACCCCTTGTAACCTAGGACCAATTATTTCAGCTATCTTTTGTGACAAGTTTAAATCACTAATGAGATCATTAACAAGTCTCCCTGTATAATCAAATGAGTCAGTCACTTACACTTGAAATTTTTGATCAAAATTTCTGTGATTTATTGGTCGTATCTTTTAAAGAATTTTTTTTAACCATTTTAAAATGGGAGATCATCCCCATGAAGAAGCCTACAGGTCTCAATGCTGAAGAAAGATAAGGATAAGAGATGCCTTTTTTAGTTTTAGAAGAAAATCCAAACCATATATTCAAACGTAAATAACAATCTGATCAATAAATAGCCAAGACCATAACTTGGTTAGATTTGTAGCACACATTACACAACAAATTGCATTGCCCAAAATTTTTCCTTGATCATGAAATTTAACCCTGAAGCAAAGTTTACTAAGAAAAATATTGAGAGTTTTAGAGCTTTCAGCCAAAAAATCTCCACAAAGATATCAAAAACTATCACAATTATTCATTAAAGAGATATTTTGAATTATAATCAATATACTGATCAATGTGATATTGGCAATAAATATGATCAATACAACTAAATTATGCAAATATATTTTATAAACAAAACACATCCAAGTGCTTACAGAGCTGGATGAATGCTAATATTTAAACACCAAAAATTTAAATAAAACTTGATAATGCAATGCAATTTTTTTTTAAATAGATTGCTAAGAATTGTATGATCCCTAAATGAGTTGACAGGATATAATGCATTGTGGATTTAAATTCAAGATGAAATAATTTATGAGACTATTAATTTATTTCCTTATCATGAAATGTAACAAATATAATATAAAATTCAACTGTCACATTAAAAACTAGATTTAATAGGGGAAGGGGGGAATTTTGTGATTTGAAATCAGTGCACGATTTTACATATAGAACACATAATCGTATCTTTTCGACAAAATTCATGTTGTTTAGGTAAATTAATCCATGAGTTTTCCACAGAACATTCTCAACTCAAAAAATGATTAATGGAAAACATGGTCTGGCAGTGGAATGATGAACATACTGAAGCATTTCAAAAGTTAATACATCGTATTGTCAAAGCCCCTACCTCACAATGCTTTGGTCCAAACTTATAGCAGCCAAGATGGCTTGGATTACTGCAAACTTCCTTTGGACAATCAACCTATAAGTTTCACATCAAGATGTTTGACTGAAACAGAAGAAAAGATATGTACAAATCGAAAAGGAATTGTTAGGGATTTATTTTATAGCAAAGAAATTTTACACATACTGTATTTCGGGCACTAAGTGGTGGTTTACAAGGACCACAAACTAATGGAAGTAATAGCAATGAAAGATATGGGCAAATTAAATTATAGCCCATTTACAATGATTGTTCCTCAAACATAAATTAAGAAATTAAAGCTCTTCCTGGAAAATAAGACAAACTATCCCACAATTAGATAATAATAATAATCCTATCATGATAAACAGGATTCATAGCTTATGAGACAAGTCTTCCAATATAATCTGAGAAATGAGGTGAAATGAAAAACAGAAATGAAGATACAATTGGAATAACTAAGTCTTGTTACTAAATTCAGTGGCCTGATGGTGTAAGAATTATTCCATATGAAGTAAAATGGCCATTAAAACTCGAGGAGAACTAACATATAAAAATAAAATTATAATGTTAGAAGACAAATTTGTAATTCCAAAACTAAAGCACAACAGTATGCAAACTAATACAAGGAATCTAGGTGCTAGAAAATGTAAGAATTAGACAATTGTGTATTGGATGGGGATGCAAGAATTGTTACATTGGTGATGTAACTGTAAAGTAAGAGCAAAACAGATCATATATTAGCAGGGTATGACATAGTTATTATCCTAAGAGGTGAGAACTATTATATTACCAAATAATTTTTTTTTACTCAAAGACATTTCAAGTTAAAAACTAAGACAAACTAACGTATTTCATTTTAAAAACTAGAACACTAAAAAAACATTAAAAATCGTAATAGGCCTACTATATTTATATTTTTTAATATGCCAAATGCATTGTGCATAGACTAATTCTATACTTTATTTTTCCCATACAGTTTGTATCCCTTTTTTGTAAAAGTATCAATAAATTCTCTGATTTTAGTATTAAAAAATTACAATTTTATTGATTTTACAAATAGCCTATGGTCGATATTGCTGGTTCAATTGTTACTATTATTACATGCTGCAGAAACTTTACTAGATTCTCTATCTTGGGACATACTGAAGCCTATATTTTGCTGATGTTCCAATTAAATCTGTAAGTTTGATGTCTAAAAGCAGGTAATTGTAAAAAATCACTGCATGTCATATTTTGAAAATTGTATTGTACAAATATTGATTCCTTGATAGAATCAATCGAAAGATGATTTCACTCTTTTCTCCATTGACTCTAGATTAGTGAAAATATTCTTTCAATATTAGCATTATGTTGAGAAATTGCAAACAAGAACTCTGTCAATTTAAGCATTTATTATTAAAAGATATGCACTGAAAATAAAAGTAGTGTAGGCCAATAGCATAGTTTTCAAATGGTGTGGAGGGAAATAAATGCAAACAAAGAGTACCGTAGGGACTTTTTTTTAAATGTTTAGACTTGCTATGATTAAAAAAAAAAGATTTAAATATACTAAAATCTTAATAAGTAGCCAATAGGTAGAATTCCGACCAAGAACCAACCCCCCCCCCCCCTATTTCTTGGCACAACATAGGTAAACAGCGCCATTGCCGAATAAGAGCGCCATCACTGCACTTTGACTTTTTTATCACTCTGATAGAAATCCAAGGTGTATCCAAACAAGAGCACCACCCTACATTTTTGCTTCATTCTACCTCATCTATGGTTCAGGACAGTGTATCCAAACAAGAGCGCCGTGTAAAAATTTTCATGTCACCATCAGACATTATTATGCTGTGACATCATTTTTATGTGTTTTACATCATCTAGTTAAAAATCAAGACACATAGCCATACAAGCACGCCATTTAAAAAAAAAAAAACCTCCATATGTATAGCTTCTGTGAATCCTCATAAACAGAATGAAAGAGGCCTGTAAATTAAAAAGTGNAAGTTTTAACTTAGATGGCGCTCTTACTTGGCACATACAGATATATCAGTCAACCTTTATTGATGTGTGACATCATGTTTTAGTGTGTACCAGCCATAATAGCATTTTCAAGATAATTTCCTAAAGTTTTGGGAAGCATGTCCAAGCAAGGGCGCCATTTTAAAAACAATATTTTTAAGGAATTCTAATTCTAGCCAAACAAGAGCGCCTGGTCAGTATTGCAATGCATCGTGGTAAATCTAAGGTTTACAAGCATGGATTCAAACTAGAGCGCCCCCCCCCCCTTTCCCCCAAACGAATGATAAGAGTGCATGTTCCCTTGCTTGGCATTTTACAGTAATTGCCCAATCCATAAAAAGTGGACATTTTCCCCAAAATTGAGAATTCTTCAAAACAGTCCAAATTTCTCACAGATATTCTTTGAAACATATTTTTTTTAAAATTCAATAATTTAAAACTAATTTTCAATTCTAAATTAACTTTTTTATTTAACTGACACTGACAATGTCTCACAGCCTAAAAATCAATATTGAAAACTCCTCGATTTTGACAACTTCCTGCGACTTAGTATTATACTCAAAACATTTTCACTAAAAGTGAACAATTTCTGGTAGTTCTTAAGCAGAACTTAACCACTGTAAAAGGTCTTAACACTGTAAAAGATCTTAACATTAATTTTTAATTTGTATGATAGCTACCAAGTCAGTAATATGTACAGTTTTGATTATGCAAGGGTTTTTTATTTAAAGAGTACAGGTACTAAAAACATAAAATTTGAATTTTTTTTAATTCCCCCCCCCCCTTAATTGTGAATCAAACTTGGTCCACATGCTAAATTTAGAATCTCAAACCTGCTGGAAAGTACCAAATAATTTTGTCCCTCCCCGGTCTGCATTTTATAAGTAATGAATATATTTCAGTTTAAAATCCATCAATAAAGACACATCAATTATGCTAACTGGGAAATACCAACATTTTAAAAATCATTATGAAATTCAGTTTATGATTTAATAATTGTATTAGTAATTATTATTTTTTATAAACTGTAAGTAGGCTATTCACTAAACAATGCTAATTTCTTCTAAAATGAAAGATACAATTATCATGTTTTATAATATTTTTTTTTTTTAAATTTCACCAACAAAATATCTAAATTTCATCATTAAAGGCCTACCTACCGTATATAATTTGCACAATTTTAAGTTAAAAGTTATTCACAACAACATGTTTCAGGCAATATGATAATACGGTAATGAAATTATGTAAAATTGACTATGAGGAATAAATCTAAAATATTATTATAAAATTGATGCCATTTTAATTGCAGTATACTCAATAATTTATGACAAATCTGTGTGAAATTTCAGTGTACACAGTACACGTTATATTTAGTATTTAGAAATAGTTTAAACATGCCATTATCTAACTATTGACATCTGTTTTGTTTTTTAAATATGACACTTGGTATAAACCCAAAAATACAACTAACTTTTAGCCGTTAAATAATTTCTGTACACTGTATTACATTTTAAAAGCAGCAATCAGATAGTAAGTTATTCATAACAACGGCCGAAGCCAATTACAGTATGAAAAATGTTCATAAAATGATTAATGTTCATAAAATGATTAATTAATCCTTGAATCATAATTATCAGTAACTAATTAATTCTCAACTCAATAATCAGTAACTTAGATAAGCCTACTACTTAATCAACTTATCATAAGCCATTAATTATCCTTGACTCAAGTTTATTTGCATTAATTATTTCACGCATGTTCATAAAATGATTAATTTTTTTTTTGATTTGAGAAAATAATAAAACAAAATCCAACTTTTTAACAAAATTTTGGAAATCCTTATCCAATAATAAAAATTAAATAAATGAAGACCTACCAATATACTGAGAAACAAATTTATGAGCTTGTAAAGAGTTGGCGATGAAAATAAATGGTGCTGCCAAAGCTGATATCATAACAGGACCAATAAAAGATCTTGGGACAACACCTGGAAATTCCAGGTGATCATACTAAAAAAAAAAAAAAAAGCATTTTAAAATTTTACTTTTTAGGCTATCATGACAAATATTGGATTTAGTCTTGCTGAATTTCTATTTAATAAATAAATTAATACAAATAGTAAAAAAACAAGTCTAGAAAAAAAAAAGAGAGACTTATAATTATTTCATATTCTTGTGTACAGTAATATCATGCTTCTGTATTATTACAATAATCATTATACTGTATTTTATTAATATTTCCTGCAAGTTATTCCTATTTGATCACACATTTAAATAGGCAATATATGTTTTTCCGTATATTTGATAGTAAAGGTTACTTTAAAGCTTAACCGCCAAGGTGATATCCCAAACACATGATTCAAGATAAAAAATTAATTCTGCAACTTTGACCTTTGAAATTTTTATATTAAAGACAGGGTCTGTCTTTCCACATTTTGTCAAAATATATACAGTATAGAATGAATAGAGACAAGACTGTGATCTCAAAGTCAATCAGTCCCATCAATGGTCGGGATGATAGTGGTGAGGGGGAGGGAGTGTTTGTTGCATATTTTGAACTTAGAAACCATTTCAATTTTCAAACTTCCATATGTTAAAAAAGTATGTAAATGAATAAGAGCAAAATGGCATTCTCTAAGTTGAACGTTTGACTAATCCAGACGTACAAACAAAATTGTTAAAAAATATTAAATGCAAAGGCTATAGGCTTACAGATCATTCCTTTGCTAAAACAATGGCATCAAGCTAGTTTTTAAACCTCTTAATTATCGATTTATGCTTTCAATGATTCTTTAACTCTTTCAAATCACAAAGAATAAAATATGGAGATCATCATAATTCCCCATGTCTGTAAGCTTGAAATACTCACTTCATAACAGATACAAATGGTGCCATTTTTGGCTACTTATGAACTTCCCTGTCCTGGGTAAGAATTTTTGAAACTTTAAGGTAAAAGTAGCTCCAAAGTTTGCGGGCCAATTGTATAGAAAACTCCAGAGTACCAATTATAGTGTGAGATAGACTTTTAAAACTATTTAATCCAATGATGTAGGAATCAAAGTGCAAATGCTTTTGTGGTCTATGATCTATAAATCAGACAGCATAACAATTTTTTTTTCACTCGTACTTGTACAACACTTTTCTGCTTTATTAAATGAGCATGCATGCTACTGGCATCATTGAACAGCTCAATGTCTTCCTACATTCTCTTTCAGAGCTTTGAACACCTAAAAAAGACACAGAGAGGCCATTTAATAATTACTGTATATATATAGCATGTGCATAAACAACTTTATAACTCTGCTTTGGACTTTGAAATTTACTTTCACATCACAAGGACCGATAAAATAAACTATCATTTGCTCTGTACTAAATTTTACAACCATCAGGTTAAGAAATGGTCAAAATAAAGAATTAAATAAAATATAGGCTTATATTTCTTTTTTAAAAAAAAAACATCACTTTTATTAAAAGAGCCGGTCACAAAGAAATCAATTCATATTCTGTTGATAATAAAGTTCAATAGTGAACTATTGAATTTTATTATCAACAGTTTATGAATGGAATTCTTTGTGATCTGCTCCTTTAATAGAAGTGATAATGCCCAAACTTCTTAAGTGATTTTTTGATCAAATTTTCTTTATTTCTGTTAAGTAATGCTTTCACATAAGATAAGTAACTTACCATTCGTTCGGTACTTTAGAAAAAAAAAAAGTAAGCTTATGCAAATTTTTTTTTACCAGGATAACAATCAGGAATAAGTCTGAATCAATTTTGGGCGAGTCTAATGTACCAAATACAGCTTCAAGATAAAAACATTTACAGCCATACTGCCCATACAGTACTACAGTGACACCATTGAAACATGATAGATTTTACGGTACTTTATTTATTTAATTATTTAACTAAAACCAATAAACAATTGGGAAAAGACAATGTCTTATTATATAAATACGGCTGAATTATAGTAACATAAAACAAATGAGAAAAGAACAAAACAAACAAAATTATAAGATATAGGCTAAAATAAAACAAGATGAATACAGTAAAACCTGTCTTGAGAGACCCCAGCTATTAGAGACCACCTGCCTTTAGAGACCACAATTTCTTTGCACCAATCAATTTTTCACACAAATGACCTCTTATTAAAGACCACCTCTCTAACATGACCAGTGGTCAGCCTTTTTAAATTCCAAGCATATTGATTCAGCTTTTTTTGTAAGACCACGAGTTGTAGAAAGTGTGCCTTTTTTTTATTCAGACAAAATTAATAAAAAAAGCAAATTTAAACAAATGTGTAAATGCCTAAAAATATAACATTGCACTGAATTTCAATATCGTATTGGGATTTTTGAGAGAGCACTGTTTGTTGAAAAAAGGGTGAAGTTTATTTTAGAAACCACCTCCTTTGAAAGACCGTTATTTTATAGCAGAAGAGGTGGCCTTTCAAGACACGTTTTCTTTTGAGAGACCACCTGTTTTGAGAGACTGCTATTTCATGGCAGAAGGAATGGTCTCTCAAAACAGGTTTTCTTTTGAGAGACCACCTGTTTTGAGAGACCATTATTTCATGGCAGAAGGGGTGGTCTCTCAAGACAGGTTTTACTGTACAGTATATCATAAATTGGACAGGGACAATGGATCTATTTTCGACTTTACAAAACAATAAGAATTTTATTTAAAATTGTTGAGGTCGGTTGAAAGGAAAAACTGATTTTGAAAAAGGTTCCAAAGATTTATAGCTCTATGTGTTATGAATTTAGATCTAATAGCTGTTTGTTACTGAAAATTCATGAGATCTAATAGATATTCTACTATTAATTGTAAAGTAATCTGAACTATTTTTTTTTTTTTTAAAAAATTTGCTACACATAAAAATTAGATCATTTTGTACTAATTTTTGAAAAGGGGTGAGTAAATTTATTTTGGCTAATCTTTTAGGAAAAGAAAGCCTTGAAAAACCATTTATATATTTTGTAAAGTTTCTAAAAGAATTATCTGCCAATAAGTCAAAAGCACAAAAACTCCCTTGGCTGAAACAGTAATGGCCAATCTACTAATGGAGTTCAAGATATTTGTGATTCTCCCATTTTATCTTGGTTATAAATAAATTTTCTGTATGTGAAAAAAAATATCTTAGAAAGATAAGAATTGAGATTGATAGCATGCTGACAGCTTTTTATTAATATTCCACATAAAGTGCAGAGATATTGTCACTGTATGAGTGAAAGAAAAGATCATGTCTGATTAACCTTTGGTCACTTCCCAATACATTCATCAATTTTTTATGATGGTTTAACATTTTACAATCCACCGGATCACCGTTGTCTTTTATAATAGTACGCAAAACCGGAAAATTAATAGGATAAAGTCAAAAGTTGATACTTAGTCTATATAATCGAACTCAAACATGCTGTTTGCGTAGTATTATACACTACAATTTTTAAAGCATGTGAATTTAATAAGCATACCACTTTGCAAAGTAATTCACTGATAGATATTTTTTCTTCCTTANGCTTTGAAAATATACAAAAAATAAATTAAGACCGATAAACAAAAATTAATAAACTGTCCATTCTAAGTCTAAACATTTTTTCTTCCTATATTATATTGCAGAATCAAAGAGTTATGATGATTTAACTAAAGCTATCAAATATTCCTAGGAAATTTTCACAACTGACTAATCAGATGAAATTTTGCCAGGAAAAACTAGTCCATAATTTAAAAATATTATTATACTGATGATGAATTTTTTTCATTACTGTTAATTGAACCATATGTAATTCTAAGTGTAAGCCTATATATTTTTATCAAGTCATTGTTTATAATTAAACATGTAGGCAATATAATTTGTGGAAATATAAGATTTTTAAAAAATATATATATTAGAAAATTGTGGGAATTAAAAACATATTCTTTTACAAGCCTTTATGTCTCAGGATCTTCAATCTTAAACCATATAAGTAATCCATACTTCCTCATAGTTGTAAACCAATTCTTGAAGAATTGAGGGCACAAAGTTTAATAGTGATAATAAAAAAATATGGCACCGGTATTAAGAAAAATAAAATAGCTTTTCTAAATTGGATTGCTGGATAATAATTTACTTTTTAATATTTTTTTAAATGCCATCTAATGCACAGAGTTGCAAGATAAAAAAAATACTAGACTTTATTCAAAGCTGACACAAGTTTCTAAAACTTGCTTAATTATCCATAGGATAGGATGAAATCTGGCTGCTCCTTATCTCCGGAGTCATCGACATGTTAGCCGGTTTGTATTAAATCCACCCTTCTTTCCCAATCAACCAATAAACCTTTACCCATCCCAACCAATTTCCCCCTCCCTTAAAACCCAGCTATCTCTTCATTTTCCCCTTCATCCTCAACCCCCTCCTCTCTTTTTATATTATCCCTAGCCCCTACAAGCATATACAAATACTAANACTAGGCCTGAGTGCAATACATTCTAAATAATTACTTTAATTATGTCAAATTCTCACTTGTAGAACACTAGGATAGCTTTATGGTTTGTTTATGTAAATATCATCTTTATTGAAAGAGCACTGATTTATTTCAAATCTAATTGACTAATAGGTCTATTCATCAATAAAGTATAAACAGAACTATTTGTAGTGTTGAATTAAAAAGTTATATAGTTTGTTACAAATGGTATTTAAATAATGGATACTAGGAAATTAGGAATAATCTGTAATTGGTAAAATTAACACTTTTAAGCCATTTTTAATTCAACCCATAAAAAATAATTCGAAATACGCAGGTTTAACCTTAAAAACACTTGTAGATTTAAAATGTAGAAGCCTCATTTTCTATCTTAATCCAGAATTATATTTTGGCTTTTTTTTTTCTAATATAAATTATAGTAATATTTAATTAAATAATTCAAACACTAGCTTTAATATTTTGTAAATATTTAGTGAGAATAGTGAAAACAAAACTATTTTAAGAGACACAATTTCATCAGCTTTATCTTTATTAGCTTTATAAATCTAATAACTTAAATTGAACAAATAACAGGAAGAAATTAAAATTAAATTTTTTTATTTTAATATTAAAAATAAATCAAATAGAAAAAAAAATAACATAAAATACTGTATGTGGTGTAACTATGGTTACCCAGGTAATAATAAAAAAAAGAGAGCAAGGGACTTTTTTTTTTCTTCTAAAGATTTGAAAAAAGCTTTCGATTATAGACCTAAATAAAATTGATTACAATTAGACCAATATTTAACTGCAAATACTCCTGCAAGCATATATATATATTTTTTCCAACACACCTTTGACGAAATATGGTTAGCAATATTCATAAATTAGATAATCCATTAAATATTGTAGGCTAATTAAATCTATATGTAGTGTAATATTAAAAAAGNTGACCTCTTTAATGTTTGTCCTATGGTAAATAAGGTCATGCATTGCTTGCATGTTAAAGCTTTCTTCTACTTTAGTATATGGACACAAAAACAGATGAGTGGCTGCGACCACGGGCAGAATCCAATCAAACCGGAGACGACGCATTTTTATCTATAAAAATAAAGTTTATATTAAAAAATAGGCCAGACTATTCCCTAATAAAAACTATTTTTAAAATAAAACATTTTACATTTAAAGTTATTATTTTTTAACTCTGACTTACTTAAAATAATTAAAAATTTATACCATAAATGTTCCTAAGCTAACGGATGATTTCACCAGGTGCTCCCAGCGTAGATTTTAAAACCATTTAATTTCTATAATTTTAGAGATGATTTCAAATTAAATATTATTTACCAAATTATTATACACTTTATCGATTTGATAAGATCATTTAAGCACAGTATATTTACACAATATAGAGTATATACTGTACATCCAAGGATAATTATTTTACTAGTGTTATCAACCGGTTGCCATTTAAGATTAAGTAGGTGCCAGACATAACTAATAATAAAATAAAAAACAATAGACAGTCTAATTCAGAGTGAATCCTAAGCCAAATAATACTGTAGATCGTGAATTATAATATATATGCTAATTATATCTTGTTGCTTTTTACTAGTTTCCGAATGCTAAAAAAGAGTACTACCGTTGATTTACATCTGCAGTAGTAGTTTTTTCAGGGCAGCAATGAGGCCTGTCAAAAGGGCCTAAATTTCGCATCATCTCTTAATTTTCCCATGCAACCATCAAGCTTGAAGGATCTCCACTAGCAACCACAGCGCATGTTTCAACCTCCACTAATAGACTGCGCATGTTTCACGAAAGTTGTGCAAAATTTGTCAAAGTGATCAAAAAAAGGTTTTTACACCTCTTCTATTGATTATCATAGGTTTGGGGCATAATTCTTTAATACGGAATTAGGGTTCAGGCTGGGATAGTTTAAAATAAACCAGAAAAAAAAATAATAAGGCTGCTAGTCATGTGATATAAATAAATGCTACAAACGAGATTTAGGCTATTGTTGGCCTGTCTTGAATGTTTTTCATTGGGTGGATTCACTGGATTGGATCTTTGGATTTAGCATGGCAGTGCGTATTCAATGCTTTGCATGGTCTTTTTACAGTAGATCTTTTAACTGTTTTGTTCCTTGTGTTTTTGCAAACGGAAATATGCTAATGTCACATAACTTTTCTACTGAACCGTTAAAACCTCGTGAAATACCATGGCCGGGTGGTAAAACCGGAGAATTATTTTTAAAATATGAAGATTTTGTTGGCTTAACCGAAGTCAAAGAGGCCCAAAACAAAGTATTATGGGTAGGTATATTGCTTAAATTTTCATTCTTTTTACAAAGTAATTTTTTTTGTGTGCAAAGGAATTACACCAATCCAGTCTGCTTTAATTAAATTTTTCAAAAGTTTGAATGAAGTAGTGACTTCTAATTATTGCTAAATACTTTGGGTACGGTGCCTTAAAACTAGTGGAGCAACCATTGACAAGATTAAGAATATATAGCCTAGAAAAGAAAAAAAGACTATGTTTATCAAGACTAATCTAGGAGAAGGGAGAATTAACCCTCTTTACAAGGTTTAAAGTACTATGCGGCCATGCCCGATCCAATCCATTCACCTGGGTCTAATTTAGATTTTTTTTTTTTATAAACGAAGGAAACAGTAATAGCTATATCATTCTCTAATATAGTGGTTTTCCATACCACCCCTGGTACAATCATGGTATAAATAAATTATACAAGAATCCATCTTTGCGATATTTTAAATAAACAATTCCTCTTTCAAGACTAATTTTTATTTTTTTTAAAAAAATATATGTTTTCTATATAAATAAATCTTAAAATACTAGAAATATTTATATATTAATTGCAAAAGTTATTTTATCGTATTTAAAATTGGGATTATGGGATATACTGTACTTTCCTAGTAGACTTGTTTACTGGAACAATATGAGTAGGCTATATAACCTGTGTTGATTTAATCAATCTCCATAATCACTATTATGATACAGATCAAGGTCTTCATTAGATTTCAAATTACACAATTTTTTTAAGCTTTTTTTTTTTTTTTGGTGGTTCATCCTAAAATGGAATTGGGCTGCTGTAAGCCCACATAACAATGACTACTGGGACATATCTTCCCAAGAATAAAATTATCTAATTTTATTATAATAAAAAAATACTTACGTTGATATTTATGCACCTGTCAATTCACAACAAAGTTTGTGAGATTTCTTTTGGCCACTAGAATAGATGGTAACAAACACTCAAAAGAGACAAAAATACTATTTTAAACGAAATTTCTCAATAGTTTTGTTGATCATGGTATGGTAAGTAATTTCCTAATCCAAGTTTATACACTAATCTTTTATTTTCACTGCACTATTTATCTGTCTACAACGAACATCATGGTCAAGGGTGTTCGATTGTCAGCCTAAAGGAGCAGTTCACTGCTGTACAAAAAAAAAACACAATATGGCTACTCAACCCAAGCCTTCCCAGCATTCCCCCTCTCATTGGTGACCTGCTGAACTCAGCACAAAACAGTGCCAGGAAAACAATCGATAGCACAGACAAACAAAACAAAATTAGTAAGAAATTATAACATGAATTAAAATACTGAGATTAAAAACATTATAAAATTAAGACATTATGGCTAAACATGCCGCCCACCTTGAAACAGTGGTTTCAACAATATATTACAATCTTTCATCACCCCTTAGCTTGACAGTTCAATTTCATCCAGTGGTAAAGGAGAAAGTTTGACCACTGGTCAAGATAACTGTCCACCGGCAGTTTTAAGTGTGACAGTTCTTACCAACCCATCATCACCAG
>PXIH01S0007619.1:6906-24681 GCA_003024985.2 Euperipatoides rowelli | reverse complement strand
GGGGGGGGGGGAGGGGAAACCTTAGTGTTATATTTTGCCATGAGTCTTGAAATGTCCATGCGATAAATCAGAATTAGGTCTAACAATATAGGTTGATCGCGGAATACATTGAAAGGTCACATTATTTGTTAAGCTCTTATCCTCATAAGTCAAAGATTTGTACTTCTGAATTTATGTCAAAGAAAATGATAAATTTTGTTTCTTTGTCGAGTAATTAAATAATAAAAGGCTAATAAAAAAAAATGAAGAAGAAAAGACTACCATTGTTATAAATAATGATAGGCTAAGGGTAAGCCGCTTCTTTAATTAGAAAGCTTAATATAAAAGAGTGAATTTTATGCCTATATAAATATTTGTTCTTTTTTTTTTTTTTAAAAAAAAAAATAATATACAAGTTAAATTATATTAATACTAAAAAGGAATAATTAGATTGTTGGCTGAAAAAACAAAACCTGTTTTCTTATTAAAAGAGTATAAAGATTTATTGTTCAATAGTTTGGAAAACATTTTTTTTATTTAAACTTTTATCAATGATAATTCAGTCAGTGGCGTCAATCCAGTTTTGACAAGCTTGGTTAAAGTGATGTTTGCCTGTCTCCCTCACAGATAGCCTACCATTACTGTATTTTTAAACTGTCTGCTTCAAGTGTTCAGGTTAAATTCTATTGTTTTAAACACAATCATAGTCTTTAAAATAATGTAACTTAGGTTAGATGACTTAGTTTGCTTACAAAATTAAAATTGTTTTTAAATTAAAATATTGGCTTTCCATAATGACTATTCTATTGGTTTGGCAGAGAGACACTCTGTTTCATTTCTATGTGTTAATTATTAGGGCTGATCAGGGCCTGTTTAAGCTTTAGTAAGGCCCCTCCATTGGGGTCCTGGGGCAGAGGCCTAGGGGGGGGGGGGGACCCTGAGAAATTTATTTAAATTTTACAGTGGGGTTTGTATATTTTTGTTGTAAAATTTCATTAACATCGAAATTTAGGACTGTCCTCTCTCTGACTGCATTCAAATACGAGATTCTTTTTTTAATGCAATTATGCGTGTGGCAAAACATTAGTGTATAAACCTTTAAGTTATTTAGTACATACAGTATGGTTGGTATATGGGTAAAAATAAAGGTCAGATTACGTTATCTGCCACCAATATGGCTGACGTTAATAATTTCAAATTATCTAGATCAGCGCTAAGCAAAAGATTTTCACCTCTAGATTATCTTAGGGTTACGTTAAGGTTAGGACTGTAAAGAAAATATACTAAAATGGGTGAGAAAAATTACTAATTCCACACAATACTATGTTTTAGTGGTCGAGTGACTCCTAACATTAATTATATTGGTGGGCAGATAATGGAATCTGACCAAAATACAACTATTTTAATTAATGCTTAAAAGTCAAATGTAACAGGGTTTTTTTTTAATTTTTTTATTGTTGATTTTCAAAGATTTTTACTATAAAAATATCCACTAGAAAAAAAAGTTATTTACAATTAAATTTTTAAAATAATTGTCTTTAGCTCCTCCTCCTTAAAATAATATTGTCCACTTTACACACCAGGGGAGATATTTTGTGATGTCATAGTTTAGAAATGAATACAGCTTGCTATACTTAACTATAGAATATTTGCTATCTTTGTCAGCTTAAAGCTGGAAATCCTATGGATTAAGTTTTTAAATACTTGTAAAAAATCATAATCAAATTCATCCTTTGTGCTATTATGGTCCAATTTGTTTTTTTTTAAAAATCAAAATGACCTTTATTAATACAAGTTGAACATACCTCTAAATATTTACATGTTAAATCATTACAAAGAAAACAGCTGTAAACTGTTTCATCGAATTAATCTCAGAACCTCCCCAAAAATGTGAAAGTTTCAATTTGCAATCTTAGACTGAGGATAGCAATAGTCTTAATTTTGTCTTTAAATAACTTTTTTTCCATGCATTTTAAATTTTTTTTTTAGTAATTATCTTTGAAAATCAATAATTAATAAAAAATTTATTTAGTATTTTTTAAAATTCTACACTTATCTAAGAGTTCAGAGTTGTGTGCTTAACTGTGGAGAATTTATTTCAATTTCATACTGGATTTTTCTGATTTGGCTTTAAGAAATTTTATTTGAAAAAATTATTATAACCTGTGTAAAAAATGCAAGTTCCTAAAAATGGGCTCCTTATGTTTTAATATATGCCACATTTTCCTACCATGCATAGGCAGTAAAACAGCCCTGAGGCTGGTCATTTTCAGTTTTAAAAGTACACTGCTTAAAGCAGAGAAGACAAACTAGAAAATAAAAGTTTTATTGGAAATATCAAAAAAATTAAATGTCAGCTTTTTGCTACAAAATGTTTTTAACTCAGCAATTTCTGTAGATGTGACAAGGCAAGTTAAGTACCCCACTTCCCTCCTTCCAATACTAGTTATTTTAATAGGCTAAGCCTTTTTTAAGTGGATATAATCATTGATAATTCTTAGTATTATTGAAAACTTTTTTTTTTAAATAATGGCAATTTGATATTTTAATTTTTTTGTGTAATCATTGATAAACTGGCACTTTTTGACCAATGCGTGGATGGGAGAAATGTTTGCATAGACTGGTTGAAACCGTTCTTGGCTTGTAATCATAACACCTAAAAGCTTGGTTATATTGTTATCCCCCATTGGCAGTAATACATATTCATTACGGTATAAAGAAGTTTACTAATCCCAGATGCTCCATAGAAAAACGGATTAAATGATATTTTGACCGCTCTTTTGTGCAAACTGAGAGATTCAAGTTCCAATAAAGACACCAGTTCTAAGGTTAAGAAATCAGTAGCTGTGTACTACTTGTGATTGGACAGTATATTTTCATTCTATTATCTTATAGTTAATTCATTATTTACTTTCATTTACTGAAAGCAAACTGGTGAACATTAAAGCATTAATGCAGGATGGTGATAGTAATTTTACATTTTTTGGAAATGGTTACTAATGATTGCAGTGATAATGATTTTCCTTTCCTTGTGTTGACTATTACCAGGATGGTTTAAAGACCATTTTGTTTTTTAACTTGGAAGTATCAATGATTTGCTCACCAGCTTGAGTTGTTTCAAGTACTTTGTTAGCTCCCATGATGAGTGAACTTGCATATTCTGATTGTCTTGTAACTTAAATGTTCTTTTCTGTTCATACGATGTGTACAAATTAATCGGTAGATAATTGGTAATCGGCTCAATTGGCTCTTTGGCATCTGTAATCGGCCAATTTGCTTATCGGCAAAACCCTAGGGTCAGAGTTAAATAGGATTCTATCATCACCGGGTGCATCCACACATTCAGGCAGTTTTTTTGTTCCATTAAATAGTTCTTCAACCAGCTATTTGTCTGAGTAGGCTATATTATAAGTAGTTAAATGTTGGAGTAAGTTTCTACACCATGATGTTAGACAGTTTGTCTTTTTTTTTTTTTTGATCTGTGAGAAATGGAAGAAGAGATTGCATGTTTTCAGGAATATCAAATTTTTACGTTTTTTTTTATAATGCTCATTTTATTTTAATGCCCTTTTTTTTTATGGGGTGGGGGATATATCAATCATGGTTAAATTATCATAAATAAATGATGGGTGGTCCTTCTTAATTGGCTATGGTTCTGACACTAGCAAAATAGCCAAATTTAAGCCAGAATAAGATTTGCTAATTTGAGCCAATCATAATTAGCCAAAATGCTTTTTATATATTTTTTTGAATAGGCTATTGTAATACTTCCTATACAGCAATGATACTAGCAACATTTTATTTTTGCTACAATTTCTAGCCAAATTACTAATTTTTCTTTCTACCCAGCTTAAATACAGTATATAGCCTACTGAACTTCCTCTAAAATTGTCATCTCCAGAATAATCTTTGTCTCTGCATGCTCCAGAGTTAATTACATGTTAATTTAACAATATAACTTTATTGGATATGTACATTAATTCCACTAATCGTGACAGGAGATCACATTCTCATTCTATTATTTTATAGTTAATTTTTTTTCTTTACTTTCATTTACATTAGTTGCAAGCCGGCGAACATTTATCTTACATAGCAGTGCAGTTATTTCCTCACTGTACAAGTATAGTGATTCTTATTTGATAATGAATAATGTTTACAGGATTTTTCTGTGATAATCTGTTGTTCCCAGGGCTATGTTAATTATTGTCAGATACTATAAAACTCATATTTATTTGTTCCTGTGCCATTTTACATTCAAATCTAAGGCTGGTGCCACGCAGGACTAAGCGGTGCGTTGCGATGAAAAAATATAGTAATGTATTTTAAGTGTCACACAAAATTATCATTGCATCATGGTGGATTTAATTTTCATTAAACCTGTTTTCCTAGCTGGATGGAAGCTAGGGTTGCTCTAATAAACAAATTGTCTGATTACTGATTAATCGCCCAAAGTGCTGATTACCTACCGATTAATCGCTACATCCATAGTAGAATCACCTGTATTTTATATACTGTACTGGCAGCATCTACCAAATCTCTTTTAAAACTGACATCAAAATGAAGGTAACCCAAACTGCCTGTATAGCACTACAATTAATTTTACGGGAAAAAAGAATCAGCGTAAATGTAAATGGGCTCATCCATTAAACTTAATGCGATTCAGAGCAAGCCAGTTTCACAATCTTTTTCACGGTTTGAGAATTCACTCGGAACAGTTTTATGAATATTACCAAATATTAATAACATCCTTTGATGAATTGCTTCTACTTATTAACAATAATAGAAAGTCACCAATGCTAGGCAACTAGCATAAAGGTGTGGCACATCCCATTTAAAACGATGTGTTTTAAAAAAGTGGTGCTACTTTCAACTTGGCTTGCGTCGATTAATTGGTAGGTAATCGGCTTAATCAGCTCTTTGGCCGATTAATCAGTAATCGTAATCGACAAATTTGCTTTTTGGTGCAACCGGGATGTACCAATTAATCAGTAGATAAGCGGCAATCAACTCAATCGGTTCTTTGGCCAATTACTTGGCAATCAGTTTGTTCCAGATGCAATCCTACTTTCAATGTGAGCCACTACTACAAGTTTTAAAACATGCTCTATATTTTTTTCCACTGCAGACCAATGCAAATTGAGATTTTTTTCCTGCCTGGAGCATCCCATTGAAAGCTGTGTGTTTTAAAAATGGTTAGCGTCACCGCAATGCATGTTTACATTGTCCTGGGCACAGCCCCCACATCCAAATTATGGCCCCGGGACTGGAAATTCAGATGGGGCCCCGATACCTCTTTTCATTACGGATGACCTAGTTTGTCAGATTTGATAATCTTTTTTTTTTTTGTTGACTGGACGTTTCGTTAACTTCTTGGCAGATTTGATAAGCTTTTTTTTAGTTGACTGGACGTTTTGTTGACTTCTTGTCAGATTTGACTAGCTTTTTTGGGGTTGTATAGACTACAAATCTGTTGTTTGCCTTTACAAGCCTATGGGGCCCCTGTCGACACCTATGGGGCCCCCTACACATAGACCCTACTCATTACTATGCACAGTAGTTTCTAATGGAAGTTGTTCATGAGCAGGGGCCCGCAAGGCCCTGAGTTCTGGGACTACAGCCCCATGCAACCCCTTCCCCCTATGATAGGGACCTGTCCTGGGTGGTACCTGCCTAAAAATTTGTAATTTATTTCATTGTTAAATAAAAGGTGTTAAGCATAAGGAAAATTTAAAATTACATGTTTACAGCAGAATAATAAGTATAATATACATTATGGATGTTCATTAATACCTCACAGCAAAACAACTAATTTTTTTAGTTTATAAAGAGCACATTAAACTTATTAAATACAAATACCTTGATTATAATTTCCCCCCCTAATAAACATCCATTTTATTTTAAAAAAAGATTAAAATTCTACAATAATATTAATACTAACCTAGCTATTTTAAATCAAATGTTAAAACTTTCTAGAGTATCCAATAAATAGGTTAAAAGTCAATATATAAATTAATACTCTTTAAAAAATAAAGGCGGCTACAATATTTAATAACTGAGCAATCAGCACGATATAACAAACATTCTTATCTAGAAATAAGGAATCATCCCAAAGGCTAAATGAATGTGTGTTAGTACATTGAGAAATCAGTAACAAATTCTTTATTAATTACATCAGCATTACATAAAAGGTGAAATGCTTTTAAATCTTAATTCTAGGGGTGGGGAAAAACATATAAGTTTAATATTAAGACAATGGTAGATTTAGACATTTTTGTTTGGGGGGCAAAGTTGGATTCTGACACCCCAATTTCTGCAATAAAATATTTTGATTTAGCTTTTTTTTTGATAGTGTAGATAAAAAATTGAATTGTAAATACTTTTATAAGCTTTTTTTTTTTGGTTGCATTGACATTTTGATAGACATTAATCATTATTTTATATTAACTACCTACATTTTTTGGTTGAGCACCCTTGACCACACATGTTGATTTCATAATAACATGTGTGGTCTTAGACTAGAGATAACTCTAAGACTAGAGATACCTTTCTAGTATCTCTAGTCTATGTATAATTTGACAGTAGCCTATATTAACTAATAACTAAAAGTTGCATAACTTTTAAACTTTGCACATGATATTATGACAGCACTGAAAATATTTTAGTTTAATTGATAGCCAGGAATCATGAGAAATAGAGTGTCTGCTATTTAACATGGTCACTTTACCATGTGTCACATGACAATGTAATTATTAGAAAACCTTTACAGATGTACCTTTGTCCCACTGCAAGTTTTAAAAAACATTAAAAATTTATTGGGAATTAAAGTTGAGGAAAAACATTTTTCCTGTGACCTTCTATCTGATAACACCAATGCTAAGTGTTCGCTTCATATTGAGAGAGAGTGGAAATCATAAAGCTCCTATGTTGAATGCTGCTCGTGCAAAAAATTTAAGTCGAAAGCACAGTCATTTCTATGTCTTCCGTATTGATCAATCAGCTTATGTATTTACTAAACTCTGTTTCATTAATTTTAGCGCTGAAATGGTTTTCCATATGAGAAAAAAATATCCTAAAATGACAAGCATTATGCCGGCGTCACACTGGACGTTGTGTTTGCGTAGCGGTGGCGGAATTTTTACAAAGCACATAGTTTTTAATGGGAAGCACCAAATAGAAATTTGCTTTAGTTCTACCGTCATTTGTGGTAGACTTGCGGTAAAAAACATAGAGCTTGCTTTAAAAATTGTTGCCTGGACTTGCGGCGGTTTGTGTAGAAATCTACGTAATTTTTTATAAAGCACATTATTTTCAATGAGAAGCGCCATATACACCGCAAGTTTCATGCCGTTAGGATCNTTTTCAATGAGAAGCGCCATATACACCGCAAGTTTCATGCCGTTAGGATCNTTCTATTTNCNTCTGANATNTTGCTTTCATAATTGAAAAAGTTGTGTTATTGGACTATAAGTTCTAAAATAAGCAAAACCAAAAGCAATGCTTGAGCTTGATCAATTAATTTAAGAAGAGAGAGAGAAAAAAAAGAATGGCTTTAATACTCAAGCTGTCTTCTGTTGCCGATCCTAAAAGAAAACAACAAAAAAAACCTACAGTAGATGAAAGATTCTTGTGAGTGCTCTTCCTTGAAATGAATAATTGCTATCGTATTTCAACAAATCATAAAACAATTTCTAGGTAAAAATGATTTAATCTTGCCAGATGAATTAACAGATTAATTGATTTTAAGTACCGGTAATGTGAGTTCATCCTTTATTAACTTTTGTGCTTAAAGTTTACATTGTCACTCCGGACTTATTTCTCTTGACATTCAACCATTCATTTTGGATTATAAATAAATGTTTTATATGTCTCTCTAACTTTTATGTTTTACTGTATAATATTAGCCTAAGAGAAAAGAATTAATATTTTAGTTCAGCTAAGACCGCTAAGAGTAATATTTGATATTTTTTTCACAAAATAAATAATAATTATTTAGCAGATTTATTTGAAAGAAAAAGAAAATAAACAGAGATAAGTTATACAGTATATACTGTATATAATATATATGTGTGTATGTGTATATATATATATATATATTTACATACAGTATATAACCTGTATATGCAGTATATTTACGCAATGCTAATGCATTTCTGTGTGACACCTAAATAGACTAAATTCCACACCGTATTTTTCTACCCAACGTCCACGCAACGTCCTGTGGGACACCAGCCTAATATTTGAATCCCTTTGCATGAGTGAATAAAAATTGCATTTCTGCCATCTGTCTGTCTGTATAATAGAGTAAAAAATGTCTATATTAGTGAGGTTTGATTCTCCTCAACCGCTCATCCTAACAAAATTATGTTTGATGTACTTGAAAGCCTGCTAGGCAGATCCGGCTGATGCTGTTTTGGGCTCCTTAGACCTTCCTTGCCTGGGAATGGATTTTTGAAAATTTAGAGTAAAAAGAACTCTGAAGTTTGCCAGCTAATTGTATAGCAAGCAAACTCCTGAGCTCTAATTACCGTATTATAAAAACAGACCGAGATACAATTTCAAACCTTATTTGGAACCACTGGATGATTTCTTTAGCTCTAGTTTGTTAATATGAGACTGAACCGGAAATAGATCAAGCAACTTTTAGAAATGAAGTTTCTGGTTCAGTGGCATATACCCAGAATATTATTATTATTTTTTTTTTTGGGGGGGGGGGGGGGGTGGTGTTGATAAGCTATTTTTTTTTTTTTTTGCTATTGGAACACTGTTAGGTTACGAGCTCCTTTTTATAAGCTTTTTTTTGAGGGGGGAGGGAGGGGCTGTTGTAATAGATTTTTAAATTTTGGAGGTGTCCAGACCCCCCCCCCCCCCCTTTGAATACATACTTGTTCTGGCTGCATTCAGAATAGGTATACGAGTTGTATAACTTAATCTATCAGTTATTTTGTTAATTTATTTTCCTTTTTGTTTTTTTTTCATTTATTTGTCAAACGTAGGTAAATAATTCAAATTAAAACGTGTAAAGATAAATTTTACATGATTTAAATATTTTAGTATTTACAAATAACTACATGATTTAAATTTCAAGATTGCCTGAATTATAAAATTTGCACTTTTTTTTTAATGAAAGATAGTCTAATAGGCTAGCTATTTTTTTTTTTAATTTTACGATTTTCATTTAATCTGTTTGTTATCTCAGCTTTTGATATTTTCTATTTATTTATTTTTTTAAATAGCTTTAAATTACTTTGACTATTGTAGCCTAAATGTAAATCATTTCTAGTTCAATGTTTTTTTAGATACTGCTATACATTGTTTTGTCTTGAATAAATCATTCCTGGGAAATGTTTATTGTTTATTAACTTCAATTTAGAATACCTAATGTTTTTTTCTTCTTTTTTCCCCCTCATTGAAATTTCTTTTTTTTTTTCATTGTGTAGGCTACAATAAGTTTTATGGATTTTTAAATTATTTTTACAAATTGTGTTGTTGAAATGCTGAGCTTTCAAAATTTGAATCACTAATTTCTTTGTAAGCATGATGAAAAAATTTGAACTATTTCAGTAGTTTCAGAATTGAAGATAAATATAATTCCATGCTTCATTGATTCAAATTCTAATTTGATATGCCCCTCAGTTGATATTCATGAAGCAGCACTAGGCTAGAAATCAAATCAAAATTATTCGGTAGCAGTTCCAATCATCATTGCGCTACGATATACTTTCGTCACTGTNGATACATGAGCCTAATAATGCAATATCACATAATAATTCATTTTGGTGAAGGATACAATTTGAAAAAAGAGACACCCAAATTCAGTCATTGTATTGATATTAGGCTACCTGTGGAATTTGCAGGAAATTTCTAACTTATGAACTGTAAACACTTTTGCAGCAGAATAAACTGTGAGGAAAATTACAAATTTCCGTGTTCAAAATTCAGATTTCCAGTGTTCGAAAATTTTATACTTGCCCAAACGGTAACTTGTATAAAAACGGCCCCAAGATTAGGGATGTCAGCCCAAAATTTAATAATTTAAGCCAAAGCCAAGTTAGTAATTAAAAATGTGAGTTGTGGATAGTTTATTTATTTAAACATAATTTTTAAACGTATGGAAATGCGCAGTGCAATTTTAGAAATATTAGGTACTGTAGCTCTACCATGCTTGAATTAGCTGAAAGTAGTTGTTCACCAATAAAATTTAACAGCCTCGGGCTGTCGGGCTGACTAATTTTCAAACTCTGCTTTTACTAGGGCTCTCGGGTGTTTCAGATAACCGGGATTGCTCTGGTCTTAAGCCTAATATTCCATTGTTCTAAGACAATCATTTGTAGACTACCGGATTTGGCAGTTTCAAACAATTTTTAGACCAAATTTTGTAATTTACTTAACATTTTACATGCAAAAAGGATGAACATATGAAATAAATGACTATTTTCTGTTCAATGAGACGAGTGCATAATTGACGAATTCAAATTAATAGAAAATAAAGACTGGAATAGTGGATAATTATTTTAGCTCGAATGAAGAATTTCCTAAACAGTTTTTGGATATTGCAAATGTCAAGCATATTTTTTTCTCTTATGGAGGATTCAGTGGATGGATAAACAAAATTCTTTTTTACACAATCTATGGAAGTTATTTTACAATGTTATGTTCATTTTCATTATAATTTTACTAAAAAATATGATTTACATCCGAACGATAAAAAATGTATTTGTTTAAGGGGTCATTCACATATTATATAACGCTCAAGGGGGTGGGAGGGTGTTTTCATTTTGTTATAATTCATTATAAAGGGGAGGGGATCTCTAGAAATGTTTGTTATATATAACAAACATAAAATTGTTCAGGAAATGAGATGAGTATCCGGGGACATATAATAACATTTAAGGGTATCTATGCGGTTGAAAATTGTCGAATTTCTGAAAAAAAAAATTTTCCCCCTACCGTATTACTGTAGAATAATAATAAAATTTTTAACATTCCAAAGTTATTTTTATTAAAAAATAATTTTAAATGTTATATAATAAATTCTTGTTATATATTTATGAACCCTATATTTATTAATTTGACAAATATCACAAAAAAAAATGCTTACAAATTGACGTTTTCAAAAGTCATATAGCCTACAGTATGTGACGAAATATACTGTACAATGGAAGCTGCTATATTAATTTACAAATTAAGAAAGGTAAATAAGCATTAATTGTTTTTAAATTATTATTATTATTTTTTTGGTATGAGGCGTGTAATATAGCCTACTTAATCGTGCATTAAACATACCTGAATGATGAATATGTTATACAACAGGGTAGGGGGGGATATTAAGTTTGTTATGTGTTAGAGGTAGAGGGTGGGGGATGAAAAATCCAAAATAATGTGTTAACTTATGTATGTGAATGGCCCCTAAAGGCAAACAAATAAAATAAAAAATATTTATAATTTTTTTAATTCTAAATTTTTATTTGAAACCAAATATTGAGATTTTTTTTTTGTATTTTTAACTTTTTTTTTTAATTTAAGTGCCTACTAAATGCATTTTTTAAATTTTCTAAGTTGAATAAATTATTAATTAAAAGAAAGGAAATATTTTCTTTATCAAAGTAAGTTCCCTGGATCCCCTCCCTCTTTGCTGATCGTCACTATACATAGGAACTTCCCGATTTGACATGCCATAAATCGGAGGGCCCTAGGATCTATTCAATAGTGTGCTTTATTTAAATCCTGTAGCCTAAGAGCCGGTAGTAAAAAAAATTTCCAAGTACAAAACACACACACAAAACTTATTTCCTAATCCTGAGAGGAACAGATTATGGAACTGTTGTCATTTTCTCTTCTCAACGTGCCTTCAAAAGATATATAAAATATTTTTTATTAATACCGTAATAGAATAAGTCAAAGGGTGAAGGGTGTTGAGCCGTTTAGAGAGATTTTATTGTAAATTAAAAGCACAACTTTATCCCAACGTTGTGCTTTTAATTCTAATATTTTTTTTTTCCTTTCATGACAAACCAATTCAGCACTAAGCTGAATGAGAAGAGCAGTCAGGTCAATCATTAGCAGATTGATCACTAGGGGGAGACACAACGCTCTGACTTAATTTTTTTTTCATGTTCTGTATTCAAGATGAGAGTTGTATGACTCTCGCTGTTCTTTCAATTAGAAGCTGCACTGAGTATTGGTGCGTTAGATAGTATTTACAGGAAGGGCCCCCCACAACAGGAGCCCAGGGCCAGGGTGGAAGCCATGTACGACCAAACTATCCAAGAAACTATATACAGTAGTTATGACATACTTAACAGACAAATAAAAATGCTTATCAAAAAGAAAACAAGTAGCCTTGTGACACCTAACAAAGTGTTCAAACAGCCAAATAAAAAACCTTATCAAAAATATGTAATGGTCCCACCTGTATTTCCAGACCCGGGACCTCAATTAGGATGTGGGGGCCTGTTTAAAGATAAAAATATATTTTACACAGACTGATTTTGCCTATGAAAGGGTTCAATACAGAATTAAAAGTATTTAGAAATCCAGCGCAAACATAATTAAATGTGAGGGAAATTGCAATTTTGTTGACGTAAGTTAGGTTATCATTTCATATGTCACAGTGAAGCAGGGGTGTAGACAGCTTTTGACATCGAAAGGGAGCAAAGATGAGAAAAAATTTTTTTTTTGGTTCGAACATTTTTATTATTATTTTTTTTATTTTTGCTAAGCTTTAACAATATAATAATTCATGCACCAGCCTCAATTCTCAATTGTCTTGTGTGTATATATAAAAAAAATACAAAATGTATGATAAAAAATAATATTTTATGTAAGTTATGTAGGAGGGAGAAAGAAAATGTAAATCATATATTATTTTATTGTGATATGCTTATAGAGGCTATGGATAATATAAAAAGGGAGGAGGGAATGGGAAAGGGAGGAGATAATGAAGAGGTTATTGGAAGATGCTTGTTATTTAAGGGGGGGGGGTGGAAATGGTTGGGGAGGGTTTAAGAGTTTAATGGTGAAATGGGTAAGAAAGGTGTTTTTGGTTCAAACCGGTTTACATATTTATGACTCCTGAGATAAGGAGGAGCTGGATTTCATCTCTCTCTGACTTCTATTTATCTGTCTACCAAATTTGATAATTGTAGATGAAGCTCTCATATTTAAAGCCAGGGGTGTACAAATCGTCCAAAAGTTCAGGAGCCAGGCAAAAATTGTTAGGAGCTAGGTAAGAAGTGGTAACAATTATTGATAAAGCAAGAAAAACCATTGTAACTTATGTATTTAATTTTTAGATAAACTTTATTATACTGATGTTATTAGTGAAGGTCATTAAACATAAAAATTAATCTTTTTTTCAGGAGCCATAGCTCCCAGGCTCCTTGAATTCATACACCCCTGTTTAAAGCAATAAAAGTTTGTATATATTTTTCACTTGCTTTAGCCCCCCCCCCCCTTTCCAAATTCAAAATTTTTAAGCAATTTTGACTCATCTAATGTAGCCTACATCGTCCTCTGTGTTTGGCCATGTTTTTTTTTTATATCTATCAATTACCTCCTGTCAAAGAGAAATTTTGGCAGACAGTCTTCTAGCAATAAAATCGGTTATTAATTCTTAGACCCAGGAGCATGTCAATTTACAAAGTATGAACATATGGCCCAGACATCTGATTGTGTGTTTTTTTCCTTTTACACGTTTTTCTCACTTCTGTACTTTGAAAAAGTATATAATGAGCTCAACTGTTGCAGACTCATCAATATTGTCCACTTCCTAGTTCTAAGAGAAATTTGTTCTCTCCATATTTTAAAATGTATATAATTAGATTGTTTGGATAAATATTTTTTCTCTTCATTGATAAAATACCTTTGAAAAAAAAAAAACCTTTCATGAATGAATAACTTTTGATCATGATAAATTCTTCCCCCCCCCCCCCCCCCCCTCGCAGTCTCCCACAACTTGATTCCAAGGTTAAAATGTTATAATACATTCTTTGTTATTAGAGAGTTTATTTCTGTCCAGTTTTTTTTTTTTTTGGGGGGGGGGGGGAGGAAACATGTTTTTTTTAGTGCAATGGAAAGTTCATGTATGATGTGGAAAAAAATCATTTAAAAAAAAAATTGCTACATTATGGAGATGACGCTGTATTTTTTTTTAAACAGGACAAAATTTTGTCATTCTTAAATGTTTACTTTCAGATAATTAAAAAAAAAAACAATTTTTTTAATCAAAATTGTAGTAAAATATAAAATTTTAATTTTTTTTTTTAAATAATTTGTGCAGTTATTAGTCTACTATAATTTATTTTTATCTTTATATTTTTTAATTAAAAAAATAATTAACAAAAATAATTACAGGATGTCACAAATTTAATCATTTTAGTATTTCTGTTAAAATCTGTAAAAAAAAAAAAATGTTTACAGTATTTATCTGAAAATAACCAAATTTGTTTCCATTAAAAATTCGAAATAGAATCCAGGACAAGCACTAATATAATGTATATTTTTATGCTGCATAAAACTACTATGGTTTAGGATAAAGAATATTTTTCCATTCTCTCATTCATTCCTTTTCTTTTGTAAATAGTTTGAATGTACTGTATAAATTGGCATTGAAGTGCAAATGTTGTGCGTCTTACAGATGGGGCCATACTAAAAAAAATAAAACTAGAAGTGAAAAACTGAAAATTGTCTAAATACAGGCGATACAATCAACATTCTACCGCGTTTTTGACATCTGCGCATACATTTTCGTCATTACCGAAGTATTATATTCCTGCTCTGTGGTACTATCAAAATTAATGTGGATTGTATCTCCTGTTTATAGACTCGTAAAAACAGACAAACCAAAAAAAAAAATACAAGTTTTCATCACTAGCTGGCTTTATAGACATTAATGTCAATAATGACACCAAAATTGAAAAATGAGGTTTGACATTAGTTTCCTATTCACTAATTTTACAGAGGATGTTTACTTTTTTCTAAAAACTATTCAGTTTGACAAATGTTTGTTTTTTCCTCTCTAAAATATTTCTCCCCTCTGTTTAGTTTTTGAAGTAACTAGTTTTGATCATGTGATGGTATTTATTTTTCTGGGGATGTTTCATATCCAACAATAAATTACCATGAAAATCATCTGGTTTGGAGAGTATGTAATAAAAGACTGCTTTCTTGTACGGTGTATTAAAAAAAAATATGAATCTCTGGTTTAAGATTAAATGTGCAGGTGTAAACATTATATGCACAGTCACCTGGAATACCTGGTTAAAAGTTTTATTGTATCCGAAACTGGTTTATTTTACCCTGGTCTTCTTATATTGATCCTCCTCTTTTTTTTCCATTCCTCTTCCTTTAGCCAGAGAGTTTTTATCTTATATTTCTGTAGCTGAGAAGTGTGATTGGTTCCAGTTTCTCGATCTGGAATGAGTGAGTTTGGTCACTCCCCCACTCAGAGAAGTTTTCGTTTCTGGCCTAGGGAACAGTTGGGACAGCATGAGGTAATATACGATAATCACTGGGTCTTGTCTAAATAGTCTTAAAAAAATGAGGGGAAAAATATTATCTGTATATTTATTTTAAATTATAAATTCATTATTATTGTAAAGTTCAAGTAAATCTGGAGGCAGGAAGCATCTAGCTAATTTATGACTTAATTGTATTCTGTATATAATTGTTTTTATGGAATTGGAGAAGACTTGTATTTTTGAAAGAAATAATTATTTTAAAGAAATAATTTATTTAAAGAAAATAAATAAATTTATGATAGGAATTTGAACTTTTTAAAATCGTGTTGTTTATTATTGTGACATTTAAATGTGCGAAAGACTGGTAGATCAACATAATTTTTTTTTTTGCAACTGTAGTATTTTATTTTCAAGTTTCCCAACTGTGATTAAAATAATTTTAAAAATCCACATTATGGCTGGTTGGTTTTATTTTAAAAAAAATATTCAAAATTCATATTTAGAACAAAGTTGCGTATTAAATTAAATTAGCCTAATTTTTTTTTTTTATATTAATGGGGTTTCATTGATTGGTGGACAATAGTAATTTAAATACAATTATAATAATTATAATGGTTAAATTATATGAACTGATCATTAATAGTGCAGGCCTCTCTTCATTATAAGTTATCTGCTGTTGGCCGGAAATATGTTTGTTTAAAAATGCAATAACTTTTCAATGTTAATAGTGTTGTTGTCACATGACTTAAATCACTTTAAACTCCACATGGAAACTAGCCTTCTTAACTTGAAAAAAAAAAAAAAATATGTGAATGAAATTATTATTTTTGTTATCATCACTCCTTAAAATAACCCAATTTTTTCAACGTCTATTTTTTTTTTTTATAAAATAAAGTAATGTGCTTATTTTTTGTAATAAACAAATATTATTTAACAAAATTATAAATTAAAAACAAATATAATTTGAAGTAGAATATTACAACCATTTGTTTTTTTTACAAGACCAGTCTATGTATAGCGTCTGAATCTCAGACCTGCCATTGTCATGCAGTTAAAAAACAGGCAATCTGAGATTGGCTTGCAGATAGAATGTAAGCTGACCTCTGATTGGCTGTTTTTTTATTTATTTGTTTATTTATTTATGCTTTAATATTTAATTTGGAGTTAGGGTCAGTGTGCGGTTAATTTGCTATTATATTCTGTTTGGGCCACTGTACAGTTAAGAGGCTGCACGATAATAGTAGGCCTGAGATCCAGACACTAGTCAGACGATGTATTTGCAACAACAAAAAAAAAAAATTGCATAATTAGTCAACTAGATCCTATTAACTGATCCTGCTACTGTCTTTTGCAACAACAGCTTGACTGACTAAAATAGATGGCATCCTTTTTTATTTATTTATTTATTTAAAGTCCTAACCTTCATCCCAACCTGTACCCTAACTCCTGCTATGTATTAAACCCACTTTTCTCCAACCCTATGATAATCAATAGTCCTAACCTTACCATAACCCTGTACCCTAACTCCTGCTATGTATTAAACCCACTTTTCTCCAACCCTATGATAATCAATAGTCCTAACCTTACCATAACCCTGTACCCTAACTCCTGCTACATAATAAATAACTATGCCCAAACACTTTTTATAATCAACAGGTGCTATAAACCCTTTTGGATCGTTTTTTGATAATTTTGACAGAACTTTTGTCAGACCAAACCGTTAACCAATCAACTTTCAGAAAGCATGCATATTTGTGGAAAATACACTAATAGAATCAGCAAATACTGTATGTTCTAATTAAGATATGCATTTAAACTAAGTTTTCATTTTATAATTGCAAGTAAATAAAATCTTACGAGAAATTAGACAAAATGAAACATATTAAAATCATGTAATTTAGAAAGTCTTTAATGAAAATTAAAAAGGAAATACTCTAACGCAAAAAATATATATATTTATATCTGTAAATACAGTAAGCTATATTGTAGAAATCAAATTTTCCGAAAGTTGAATAATAGTGTCTCTTTGAACCAAGATTCATTGACTGGATCCAAGTAACAAAACTTGATGTTTAGATAACAATTTTAGAGCAGCCATAACATGCCCTACAAATAGGCGTGTGTATAATGATACACACGCCTATTTGTAAAACCATAGATATAAATTAGTAAATAAAACTTAAAAGTTCCCATATAAGACTAAATTCCATAAATATATGAATGGAAATATTTTGAAAAAGAGGTAGTATTAACCCTTTCCACTCCAATGGCGATTCTCAATCGCCATTTTCAATTTAGTAGTTGCACTCCAAAGTCGATTCAGAATCGCCATTTTAAA
>PXIH01S0007616.1:24635-37610 GCA_003024985.2 Euperipatoides rowelli | reverse complement strand
ATTAAATGAAACTTGGCACAAATTTTATAAAATAAATCAAAATTACAGCACTAGGATTTTTCATTTTTGTTGTTAAATTTGCGTATTAAGCTATTACAAACGACTCAGTGACGAAAAACGACTCGAAATGAATAAAATAGTCTTTATTTACCAACGAATCAATGACAAAACAATTCAAACTGAGGCTCTCGTGTACTGTACGAGTATGTGACTAATTTTATACTTATAATTTTGTACATATAGCTTCCTATACTCAAAGGGTTCCCAACCTTTTTGTACCCTAGAGCACATTCTAAAATACCGGTAGGGCGGCAGGCACCATCTATTTTGATAATTTTGATTTAGCTTCCGTCAACTATTTCAGGAATGACGAAAATATATGTGATGTTAAAAATGCAGTAAATTGTCGATTATATAATGCGCTTAATAGTGTTGCGTCTCAATTCGGCTGTCTGCATGCAATGCACTCAAGTTCGTCTGCATTAACTTGACACAAATGGTGGAATACAAGAAAACAACTGCCTAAAATTGGTTGCCTAACCAGTCACAATATAAATCAATGGGACCCGGGTGTTGCCAAGTTAACATGGACAAGCTTTTGTTTTGTGGCCGAACAGCGGTAGGCACACCACAAAATGGCCGACGTACCCCATGGTGCCCACAGGCACAGGGTTGGAACCCCTGCTGAAGTGATATTTGGTAGTTCTTCTGAAAGCTCATTAAAATAAATAGGTGGGGTTCATATAAATGTATTCATCATTTTGGTGGGGGGTCATAGCTCAAAAAGATCAAGCGCCACTGCTTTGTAAAGATATGCAGCAAATTGTTTATTCTTATTATATCAATGAAAAGATACATTGTAACAATTATGTATAATTAATCAAGTCTAGAGTTATTAAATAAAGTGTTTCCATGCAGAAAAGAAAAGAATTAAAAATTGTTGTATTAAAAAAATAAAATACCAACTTTCAAAATTAAAATGAAGCAAGTAGAGAGATTTTTATATGAACAGGATATTAATGAACCATAAAGATAAACAACAAAATCTGAATTATTCTCGTTATGAAAATAAAACAGAACATAATTTTATTCAAATTGCTAAAATGCTTCATTTAATTTTAATAAGCAAACATTAAATAGTAAAGAATAAATTTATATAGAAACAAGAACTGAAATTTTTTTTCGGAAAAAAAAAAAAAAAAATGTTTTCTAAAATTTAAACTTTTACAAACTTTCATATGACACATTATAAAAATCAATTTCAGAATTTTCGTAGTAAACTTTTTGTTCAATTTCACATCATTTGATATACCAATTTAAAAGTTGATCCTTTTTTTTTTTTCGATAATATTACTTATTATACAGTGCATTATATTGAAAGTTTTGTTCAAAAAGCGAATAAATAGTCGTAAGTTCATACATAAATTATTTAATACGTTTAATAACTCCATATTTTTAAATCCTTGATTTATTTCTACCCTTTAATTATATCATTCACAATTATTATTATTTTTTTTTTTTGTTCATTATAAAAATTGATTCTTTTTCTTTTAGAGGAGAATTGAATGAAATATTGTCCTATGTAATTAATATTGCATTCAATACAATATGAAGATAGTTTCCATTGTCTAATTACAATGTTTAGGAATCAGTGACCTAAATTGTATACGTATTAAAAGGCTAAATGAAGTGATTCTAAGTTCAATAAACGGGACAAAAAGAATTAAAACCATATTTTTTAACCTACACAATTAAAATGACAAACTTTCAAACAGAGCAAATTTTAATAATAAAAACATAATTTAATATTAATAAAGTATTAGGCATATATTTCAAATATCTTTATAGCTATCTAATCATCTATCTATTTATCTCTCTATCTATCTATTATCTATCTATCTGGCTATCTATCTATCTACCTATCTNATTAAGCATTCTTTTGTCTGGGCTCTGTTGGAGCAGTATTGATATCTCCTTTTTGTTAACTTGTGAAGGTTGGTGAGTTATCCATTACATCTAGTGTTCTTTTGTTGTTACCTTATATTGTTGGATATCTTTTGCTATATGGCTGGAATTTCTGCCTGTTATTATTTACTTTGAGCTCTTTGATCTATTGAATCCTAACGTTATTACGTCATTTGCTCTGAACTGTGCCATGGAACTGTGCAACGCTTGGATTAGCCTCAATGACTGTTTATGCTTTTTGCTTAACGTCTCCATCTGGATTTGACCAACACCTTATTGATGGCCGAGCATCATTTGAAATCTAATGGANTATTTATGTATTCATCTACCTACCATAAGAAAAAAAATCGCTGTTGAGAATAATCCAAATGGGTGTTTGATTGAAACAAAAGATGTGCTCATGCTGCTTATTGGTTCAGTTTATGAGATTTGCACTTTTTATTAATAGAATCAATATATTTATATTTAACTTTTTCACTAATTTTTACAAAAATAATAGGGACAAATTCAATAAAATATTCAAACACTGCGGTATATGTCAACATTAGGCAGTGAAGTTTCTAGAAATGTAGTAACAAAGGTTTTGTTTGCTGAGAGCACAAATATGCAGTTTTTTTTCTTCTGCTCAAAAAAACATATTTTGCATAATGATGTGATTTTGGATCTGCTTCAAATCATTTAGTTTTTAATGAAATTATATAAACTTCTTGAACAATAATATACTGTACTTCCACAGAGTACGTTTAACTTTGAAAAAGAAAGGATTGAACAAATGGACTACCACAGTATTTTTGGGTGGTTTGTTCCCAGAAACCAAGCCAAGTCAGGCAAGTTTATAAACTACGAGTTATCCGTAGTTGGCTTCCAGAACAAGATTGTCAATTACGAGGTATCTTGTAGTTAGTAGTCAATGTGTTAATAAACATAAAACTTTGACAATTGCAAATCAGTGAGGGNTCTAATCGGAATTTAAAATAATAAAAAAATTGATTTTTAGTTTTTATTGTGGACCGGTAGAATCCAAATTCTCTGAATTGAGTGTAGTGGAAAGGATTAATACCAACAATACCATAATACTACTTAAAATATCACAAACACACAAACACTATCAACAATACCATCACAATTAATACACAACTATACCTACAATATTAAAATTATTATTATTGAAGATCTTCATATGTTTCTAGTGCCTGTTGTCGTAACTTTCTCTTCCACCATACAATTATCAGAACAAATTAAAATTTCTCCAAACTTTATTAACTACTGTAAACTTGCCTAGATCTTTCCTGTAAGTTTTGCTGTGCTCAGGGTTAACTCCTCAGGACTAAGTTAGTCCTGAGGAGGGCAAAAATAGCACAAAAGATCTAGGCAAGTTTACAGTAGTTAATAAAGTTTGGAGAAGCTTTAATTTGTGCTGTTTATTGTATGGCGGAAGAGTAAAATTATTATTATTGTTGTTAATAAATTAAATAACACGGATGTGAACAGCGCTATTTGTTAATATTTGTTAATTTGTTTTTGTTATTCAAAAGTAAATAATAACAGCATAAACAAAGCTTATATATCTTTCACTCTTGTTGTCTCCTCAGGGATCCTAAATTATAAGAATGATGGGGTGGGGGTGGGGCTCTGTGGTGTAGCTACCATAAGGGAAGACATGCAAGGCATTGGGGCCCTGGGCATTCAGGGGCCCTTCATGCGAGGTTAATAAATATATTGCTAAATAAATTCTATCGACCAAAATAGATTACATAATCTTACTTTATTATGTATTGAGTACAAAGAATCAGCAAAAATGAATATAAAAGACCTTATTAATGGATTAACTAATGCAAAGGCAACGAAGAAACAATTTTAATTTTGAAATGTCATACTTTTTCTGTACTTTTATATTATTTCATAAAATGTATTAAAAAGAAAAGAAAATATTTTTAAATTCTTTATTACAGTTTTATATTTTTTGATTTTGGGGGGGGAGGGAGTCACCCACATTTGCATCAGGACCCAAAATTTCTAGCTACACCACTCTGTATCTAGAGCCCTGTGGAGAACAATGAGTTCGAAAGATATCTAGGCTTTGTTTATGCCATTTTTATTTACCTTTAAATAATAAAAATCATTTACAGTATTTACAAATAGTGCTGTTCTAATGTACAAAAATCCGACACAAGATATAAGACAAGCTACTTATATCTTCTTGTTATTATTAATGATATTATCACTGTTATATCATACAGTATGTCATATGACTGAATGAACTATGTAACTTTTGTACCAACAAGCTTCTTATTATTTTTAAACAAAATTAAATTTATTGAAAAGGCAGTAGAAGGCTTAAAATTTATTTACATCTATTAAAAAAATGGATTGGGGGAATTGAAAAAACAATTAAGTAAACTGTGATTAAATAAACCAAAGCTGAATAAAGAAGAAGCAACAAGACACATTACTTTCCTTTTCATACACAATTTTTTCCCCTCTTATTTTTTCCATAAGATATAGTCATATTATTATTATAATAATATTACGTCTATAATATGACTGATCAGATAGATATGCTAAATTGATTAAAAAAAAAGTGAACAAAACTATTTCTCAAGAGCTATGATCATTAATCATTCTGAGGTGGATATAGATACTTGAACATCTTGAGGTTTTCATTAGTTTAGATAATTATACAAAAAACAAAACTCTTCAACTTCGTCAAAAGCAATTCAAGAATGTTATTTCTTCATCAGTATCTCCCTCCCCATCGTTAATGAAGACATTATTTGCAATACATAATTACCTCTTCTTTTATAAACAACCACAAATTTAAAAAAACATTTAAATTGACTTCTTATTCTTTTCTTTGATTAATTGATGGCTTCAAATTTTAAAAAAATTTTAAAAATAAAACACATTCTAGGTCTACTTAATATTTTCTTTTTCTTTCTTTATATAAAGAATTTTACAACAATGAATAGGCTAATAACAGCTTTCTTGATCTTGGTGATTTTGGATCTGCTTCAAATCATTTAGTTTTTAATGAAGTACTCTGTGGAAGTACAGTTCAAGAAGTGTACTCTGTGGAAGTACACTTCTTGAACTGTACTTCCACAGAGTAGGTTTAACTTTGAAAAAGAAAGGATTGAACACATGGACTACCACAGTATTTTTGGGTGGTTTGTTCCCAGAAACCAAGCCAAGTTAAGCAAGTTTCTAAACTACGAGTTATCCGTAAATGGCTTCCAGAACAAGATTGTCAATTACAAGGTATCTCGTAGTTGGTAGTCAATGTGTTAATAAACATAAAACTTTGACAATTGCAAATCAGTGAGGGNCTACATGCACATATAAAAAGTAAAAGAGCATGCTTTCTCTAGAACAAAATTGCTACATTATAGAACAAGAATACAAATTTCTGACAAAATTATATTGCACATCAATATGCCTGAATCTTTGATGGTCCCATCTGTTTAGAAGATATATACATGACTGGTTCTCTTCAAAAATGTCAATTGACTTTTTGAAATCAATCCCAAGTTCCTGCAGAAGACCCTATAACCAAATAAATTGTATAAATGCACTTGCCAGAGCAACATATTCTGCTTCTGTAAAGGACAGTGCAACAAAAGACTGCTTTTTAGTGACCCATGTTACAATTCCAAGGTCTTTCATGCAAAGTTCCTTTTCAAGAGAACTCTTGATAACATTAAGAGAGTAAATTGTCACTTGACATTATAATAACATATAAACCCTACTTTACATTGTCCTTTTCTTTTGTCATACTCAGATTGTATAAAACCTATTTTTTTTTAAATAAATTCATCAAATCTCACATTCTAGGCATGTGGAGCTTCCTTCAATCCCTAAAGTGTTGTGTTGAGTTTACAGACAAGATTTGGATCAGAGACAAGACCTTCCGGCTGTTCCATATATTATCTCTTCCAATAAGTAAAATCTCTATGTAAAAAGGAATTTTAACATCTTGTGTAAAGATCTTCATTGTTGATCAGTGACAACTTCCTACAATAAATAGTCATTCTACAGGTGAATATACTTGATCATAGTCAAAACCCTAACACATTTTTTTTTTTTTTTTTTNGATGGTCCCATTCGTTTAGAAGATATATATACATGACTGGTTCTCTTCAAAAATGTCAATTGACTTCTTGAAATCAATCTCAAGTTCCTGCAGAAGACCCTATAACCAAATAAATTCTATAGATGCACTTGCCAGAGCAACATATTCTGCTTCTGTAAAGGACAATGCAACAGTAGACTGCTTTTTAGTGACCCATGTTACAATACCAAGGTCTTTCATACAAAGTTCCTTTTCAAGAGAACTCTTGATAACATTAAGAGAGTTTAAATTGTCACTTGCCATTATAATATCAACATATAAGCCCTACTTTACAATGTCATTTTCTTTATGTATATAATTTGTCATACTCAGATTGTATAAAACCTATTTTTTTAATAAATTCATCAAATCTCATATTCTATGCATGTGGAGCTGCCTTCAATCCCTAAAGTGTTGTGTTGAATTTTTAACGTCTTGTGTAAAGATCTTCATTATTGATCAATGACAACTTCCTACAATAGATAGTCATTCTACAGGGGAATATACTTGATCATAGTCAAAACCTTAGCATTGAGAACTGCCTTTCACAACCAATCTTGATTTGTAACGTATGTTTTCATGTTCATCCTTTTTTATTTTAAAAACCCGTTTGTTGTTAATGGCTTTCTTACCAGAAGGTAATTTTGTTAAAGTCCGGGTTTTGTTTTTCTTTAGGGAGTCCATTTCCTCGTCTACAGATTGATACCATTCTTGTTTCATCATTTCATCCTGTAATTTTCATCAGGTGATTACAGAATATTTTCAAGACAAGTTTTAGCATTTAAAGCGAACGTAAGATAATCCTGTAAAGAAATTGGCTTAGTTTTTCTGAAAATTTGATGTCTTTGAGAGATATCCTGTATATCTTCTTCCTTTTTATTTATCATTTCTATCTTCAGGATTTTAGTGATATCCCTCTCAAAATTTCAGGTTGTAAATCTTGCTACTCTTCTGTAGAAACTCCTCCTTCATTCACATTTCTTATAGTGATGTCAGTTTTACATTCATGGAAATTGATTACATTTTTATCAGTTCCACCATCAGTAGAGCCGGGCGATTAAATCAAGTATTCGATTTAATCGAGTAATCTCTATCCCGATTACACCTGATTGTCATTATGCAACTTAATTGATTACTCGATTTTTGTCAACTTTACATTAACATTAAAATTTAAAAGCATCTTGTATTGAATTTGTTGCTTTTTGCCCTAAACTTCTAATAAAATAATCGTATTGTTTTTTTTAAAAAAAAGCCTATTACCGGTAATATAAATGTGAATTCAAATTATAATACTATTGTAAATTTATTACCTGTCATAATTTAAATTTTCTTTTGAAAAAAATGCCAAAACATTAAAAGCAGTGCTTATTTTAGCCATTTTAATATTTAATAACGTTAAACTTTTTTGATTTGTTGAGTTTATAATTTTATCATTTTTACTTTTAAAAGTCCACATTTGATCTTGCTTTTCATAGTTTCTGAGATGATCACTGTGAAATCATTAATCGTTCGTAAATACAAATCTTAATAATCATATTTTTTTTTAAATGCAATGCATTCGGCATTCATAATCGGAAGATCTAGTTTTTTACTACAGTTCTAGTTGTTTCCAAGATACTTGTTATTCGTTAATTGGATTCTTAATCGGAATGTACAAATGCATTCGTTAATCGTTGTTTGCAAGAAAACCGCAACAAATTGTAGGCTCCAATATACTATGAGACTACACTTTTTTTTTAAATGTCCATTTTAAAATAGACTGATTTAAAATAGACAATTAATATAAAATATAAATTTACATAGGGGCCTAACGCCCAAACGTTTTATCTGTGTTTTACATTGATATGACGTTATGTCTTGTCATTTAATTTGACCGCTTATACGTGCATGATGTACTACCGTATTACTATTGCTAAAATAGACATTTAAAATAAACACTGTCTGATTTAAAATAGACAATTTAACACATTTTTATTTCAGTATTAAGACTGTAGTTGCTGAGATAATTAATGTGAAATCATTAATCGTTCGTAAATAGATTTCTTAATAATAAGAATTTTTTTTTTAAAATGCATTCTGTATTCGTTAATCGGAAGATCTTGTTTCATACTATAATAGTTCTTGTTGTTTCTGAGATACTTGCTATTCATTAATTGGATTCATAATCAGAATTCGGAATGTACAAATGCATTCATTAATCGTTTCTCATAGCTAATCATATACTGTCAGATTACATTTTTTTTTTAAATGTTCATTTCAAGTACTTCCAATGCCTGATTTAAAATAGACAATTTAACCATTTTTAATTTCAGTACTAAAACTGTTCTCTAATAATAATAATTTAATAATTAAACATTTTTATTAAAATCATAACATTTTCAATCAAGTCAACCGAGGAAATGCCAACTGGCTAATCTGGCAGAATGCAGCCGGACTCGAACTCCAGGTAGTAAACAAAAATAAAACTCTATAAGTTCTACTCTGAACCAAAATAAAGTGACTTTTAACTTTACGGTGAAAAAAAAACTCAACATACTGTATAATTTATTGCAGGGTTAACAAGGCCTTCCCGATTATTAAAAGATCCTGATTTGAATTTTTTTTTTTNCATATACGTTTTGTGAATCACATTTTAATAAATGTGACCAGAATTTTATAATTTTTATATATTAAAAAAAAACCCCTGCATATAAAACCATTAAACCACAAGACAGTTATGACAAACTAATAATTAAAAAGACGTCTGAAAACTGATTTATAGTGGTTAAAAATATTGATATGCAACCAATAATTTATTTAGAAATGGATTTGACACGAAAACAAAATCATAAATATCAATATGCTATGCTAATCAAAGCATCATCACAACCATTAAAAAAACAATTATAATTAATTTAAATAATTCCAAGTAAAACTTTAATTGATGTAAATGAATTGATGAACAGAGCGAACTAAATGAGAAACAATTTTAATAAATGCTATTTACATTTTAAATCAGCTTAGCAAGAAAATATAAAAAGATTTATGGCTTCAATTTACCATTTATAAAAATGGATATATAAAAGAACAAAAACAGGCGATTGAATTTATAAATCACTAATGACTATTAAATAAAATATCCAAAATAAACGAGTCGTCATTGTTTTGAATGTTTAGATAAGACATTCTTATTAGGATCATAATATATAATGTAGAAGGTCAGAGCATAAAAACTGATTTTGTTAGCTCTATTGATCCCTTTACTTGTGGATCTTTTTCTTGAAATGTTTCTTCATCCAATCATTTTTTAATGACAGCGAACCTTTTTCTTTAAATCATTTAGAATAATGACACTCACATTTTGCTGAATTGAAGTTATATTATAGCAACGAGTTGCTTTTAGGCTGGATACAAAACATTTATCAAATGCTAATAAAATTTTCTCCTAAACACATTTTAAAACAACAAAATTTTAATGAATTTCAATGGTAATGTCTAAATCTGATAAACATTAAACCGTTTAACAAAAAAAAATATGTTAAATGTTTAATTTTTTTTGTGTTTTAAAAAATATAAAAAAATTTGTGTTGTACTATACGTTAGGGCAGTTTTAGAAAAATATTTTGTGTGGGCCCACATAGAATATTTTTTGTGTGTGTATTGGGGGAGGGTGCTTGTACAGTCAGTAATAATGTTATCATTAATACTACTTTTTTTATGTCCATTTCAATACTTTCAATGTCTGATTTAAAATAGACAATTTAACCAATTTTTATTTCAGTATTAAGACTGTAGTTTCTGAGATACTGTGAAATTATTAATCATTCTTAAATAGAATTCTTAATAATCAGAACTTTTTTTTTTTCAAATGCATTCAGTATTTGTTAATCAGAAGATCTTGTTTCTTACTATAGTTCTCGTTGTTTCCGAGATACTCGCTATTCATTAATCGGAATGTACAAATGCATTCATTAACCATTTCTCGTAGTTTGCGGTGTAGTAGTAGTAGACTAGCTAATCGTTTCAAATGACTTATACTTTGAGACAACTTTTTTTTTTAAAATGTTAATTTCAAATACAGGTACTTCTGATGTCTGATTTAAAATAGACAATTTAATCAATTTTTATTTCAGTATTAAGACTGTTCTCTAATAATAATTTAGTAAGTTAATTATATCATTTTTATTAAAATCATAACTTTTCAATCAAGTCAACTGAGGAAATCAACATGGGGGCAATGGAAATAGCTAATCTGGGACTCGGATTCCAGGTAATAAACAAATATAAAACTATATAAGCTACTCTGAACCAAAATAAAGTGACTTTTAACTTAACCGTGAAAAAAAAAAATTACTGTATAATTTATTGCAGGGTTAACAAGGCCTTCCCGATTATTAAAAAATTCTGATTAATTTTTTTTTAATGGGTTTTCATCCAACAAACATAATTTATTATAAATAAATACAATAATACATTGTTAAAAATTTTTAATATAGTGCAATTAGTAGTTAGATGTTTAGGCTGTTGCAACTTGTAATCCAATGAAATTAAAAATCAAAATCATTTTATTTATTTTTTATATTGTAAGCTTTGGATATACTATAATTGTTGACTTGCATATTTATTATTTGCTAGAAAAAAAGTTTATTTATAGAAAAAAGTTAAGTTTAGCCTATTTAATTAGGCTATATAAATTTAAATATGATATTGACAGAAATATTTACTTGCCAGTAAGGTCATCATTAATTAAAATATTTATAAGTAGCCTTGCTATTTATAAATTTTTTGAAAGCTATTGATTGAGGGGGGGGGGGGTAAAAATTAATAATCGATTAGTTGCATAATTACATTTATTTACATTTTGATTAATCGATTAGTAAATTACACTAGTTAATCACCCAGCTCTAACCATCAGTTAAGTGTTTTGTTGCATCAAAGATGATATCTCTTCCAAAATAAACATTCGATCTTCAGAACACCAAATTACAATTTTTTTATTTTAATAATAAAGGTTTATTATAAAATACTAGTGGAAGAAGCCCCCTAGTGGATACAATAAGTTTTTAAAATGTATCTCAGGCTGTTTCTAGAGTAATTGGAGCTACTGAGTTTGCTATATAGTAAACTTTGGAGCTCCTTTCACCGTAAATTTTCAAAAATTAATTTCCACGGCAGGGAAGATGCATCAATCAGATCTGCAATGATTTTGATTTACTTGAAGCTCTTTCTAGTAAATCAAACATCATTGCACTAGGATGAGTGGTTGAGGAGTATAAAAACTTATCAATATGCAGACATTTCTATTTGCATATTATTTAGATCTTTATGTTAAAAAAAACGATAGTCCTTTCAAGTTTGAGAGTAGACAGCAAATATAAATGATGAATAGCTCTTCATACATCCTTGAACTTCAAATCTAGCTGATAAATCACTAAGTCTATTAAAATTTTTAATAAAGCCTACATATAGAAATTGATTATTTATTTATGAAGTGACTTAAAGCCTATGTTTCCTACCACTGACATATTTTAATAAACTGATTACTTACAAATTGTTTTTAATTCCAGTATGGACCATAGTTTAATTGGTTCTAGATTTTAATCCCTGTCATTTGTTGAGTATAAAAGTTTAAGCCTAAATTCTAATTACCAAGTAAACCAAGTATAATTAACTCGTGGTACATTCGAATTTTAAGTACAGTAATAAACAAATTTTTTTTTTAGTAGTTGTTTAAATTAAAATAAATTGCTTTTAAATACAGTTAATTAAGTTTATAATGGCAGCTTATCTACTAATGATTATAATTTTGAAAGAAACCATTTTAATAATCTGATATAAATAAAAATATAAACGTTATCTTTATAATAAGTGATGTTACAGCAAATATTAATATGACTGATAAAAAAAATGTTATTGATGGATTAGTTATAAGTTTGGAGAATGAATAATTACAACATTTAGCAATAAAGTACTTTTTATTTATTTTGTTTTAAAATTGGTGTTTAAAGGATGTCCGTGATTAAACAACTCTACTTTTAAGGGCTTTATATTATGATTAATAATTATTAAAGGTCAAAACTCATTCTTAAAGAAGAATAGAAGATGTAGAACTTATGTTAGGGACAACCTCCCTGGACTATAGTCTGTTGTTGTCCATCATATTTGTATTTGTATATTTGTATTTCTATGCCAATAGTACTTCAAAGTATTTTCAAGTTGAAGTAGTTACTGCTATTAAGAGAGAATTATCAAAAAATTGATCCAAGCTTTCAATAAGAACAAAATTAAATATAACCCATAATTTGGTTACTATGGACTCTAGTTTGGGTAAAAGGGCTACTAACAAATGTCACCACTATCATTTTATCACTGAAACTTTATAAATAAGTTCATGCTTATTTCAAGACCTCCATGATATGTTTGCAAATAATAAAATATATAAAAAAAAAAAAATAGAGAATAACAATGTGATTCAATTTCTTAAGGCTGTCATACAATTTGTATGTCGACCCAGTATGTGCAAATTGGTTTGCACAGACCAATCATTGCATTGTGGGCCTGTATATGAGCAAATACTTTATCACTGTCGAATCTGTATCTTCAGTCAGGACCAAAAAGTTGTTCCATGCATACTTCAAGTTTGGGCATGTATAGCCTAGTCGCTGCAAACAGATAGAATTGCTACAAATGAAATTTTTGGTTAGAATCTGTTATATGTCAACCACTTGTTACTGTATGTAAACGTTTGATTCTAATAAGATAAATTAGGAATTAAAATAGGCAACACAAAATATTTTTTTGTTTTGTATGATTTCATTTCAAAGAAAATTATTAAAGAAAATAATTCCACTTGATTAAAAAAAAAAATCCCCCCCCACCCCCTTCAAATTTGCTCCAAGCTGTTTGCTTCCATTTCTATTTTG